>JAHLJT010002406.1:152033536-152311520 GCA_031308135.1 Acheta domesticus
AACAGTGATTAGCAGCTGGACAAGGAATGACGTCTGAGCACTGCTTTCCCCCACGAGCAGGCCTCAGAGAAGCGGTCCAAGCAAAGAGGGGAGGGAGGAAGGGGCAGACGACAGTTGCCAGTGACTAAAACCTTGGCAATGGGCCTTTGCTGCTGTCAGGCAATATGAATGGGAAACCATCTACACCTGGCAATTTTCTTTTTGTTTGGGTAGAAAGATTTCCTTTTGTAGATACTGGAACAATGGTGAAGTGCTTAGTATGTTCAAAAGAATTTCAATATGTTAAAAAGTGCAACTTACAGATGCATTACGCAGCTTTGCGACCCAAAGAAACCTACAAGATAAAAATAAATTCTGAGAATTGACATAACCCTCAATCATGGGAGAGTCAAACTTTTGTGGAAAATCGTTGCAATTTGTTTCTTTAATTTTTTTTTACTGCAGTAGAAGAAAGTGCATTTATAAAAATGGTACAGTTCTGATTTTCGTTAAAGCCTAAGAAATTCTTAAAATTGCCAAGTTCACATTTATTTTTGTGCCTGCCTTTCTCCTCCAACATTGAAGCCAGACATTTCTTTCTCAATGCAATTTATTCCTCAATTTTAGATCTTTAAATGATGCCATGCCTTTTTAAAAATATGAGTAGTTGCCGAGTAGTAATTAAGTCATTAAAAGGAGAAAATGGTTGGTAAGCTGTGCATTCACACTAGTTTCTTTTTAAAGTCTGTTCTTCAGATTTTTTATACTCAATTAATGCTATAAACCTTTCACCCACCCCCAAAATATGAGTACTTTTCACAAAATGTTGAGCGAAACTGCAAGAATTTTAAAACCTTTGAACACAAAATTTGCTCAAAACTGTTCCAAATTCCTTCTTTAAAATTTTTAGACCGTTGGAGCACAATGTGTTACATCACATAATATTTTGATTCAAACTTATTTTTCAGAACTTCACACTTATTATTTTATTTATTTATAACCATCTTGCCGGTCGTTAAAATTTACTTCAAAATTTAAGTCTCTTTGTAGACACAAGTACTTTAAATTATATCTTCATGAAATTTCTTGAAAACTCCAAGTTTTTGAGTGTAAATGATCTCAAAACAGCACATTTTCAGAAAAGCTTTAATGACATTTTTTGAAAAACAGCTCTAACCTCCCCCCCTCCCCAGAATTTTCACATTAAAAGAGGTTTTGCTCTTCTGTGACACTAAATAGCTCATACCAAATAAACCATCAAGGCAGAAAACTGAGAAAGTATGCAAGTTTTGTATTTTTTGAGTGAATCAACAATGTGTGAGAATAATTTTCTCAAAATTAATGGACATTTACAGAAAATGTAATAGGAAACTCAAACATTGTACTAATTCAGAAGATCTGTAAACATTATGAATATAATTAAAATTTTTACATTTAAGTAGTTTGTTAATTTTGAGAAAATAATTCATTAGGGAGTGTAAGGATAAAATCATTAAAGTTAAAAGCCCTAAGTTCACTGTTGTTATGGTAACAAATGCTATTAAACATCAGTAAGTTAAATAGATTAGGTTGTAGGAAAGCACATTATTGGCCAGTATGCAATAAAAAGATCCAAAATCCACATTATAAGTAAAAGGAAGATTGTGACCTATGTTTGAAGCAGCCTAAAAACAGATTTGCAGATGATAGCTGAAATATTAGAAGCACATTATTTGCAATATTTCATTAGATTTGCATCATGTAACTCTTATGCAGATAAGAGTTCTCAAAATTCTCCGTCAGTTTCATCATTTGTCTCTGGCTTTTGGTTACCATCCTCATCCCAGATGAAGTAAACCCTTCAAAAGTGGGAATTTATAGTTTATGAGAATGCACAGTGGGTTGAATAGCTAATGAGATACCAGAATAAGCAATCAATTTTACTGCAAATGATTGGAATACAAAATATGAAGTACATGAAAACTAGGTAAGTGAGGATTTTCAGATTTGAAATCAGCAGCTCGAAAATGTTAAGTATTGATGGAACCTCAAGCAATTGAAATTTTGAAAAAATAGTATGTCAACCAATGTTAAATACCTTGACAGGTGGAGTCCTTGACTTGTCTAAGATTGGTTTCTTGGCTGGAGTGGTAGGCTTCTTGCTGCTGTGGACCTTTGGAAGAGGTGGTTTTGCTCCTTCTTTCTCAGTAATTTTTGGAGGACGAGGATCACCTGTAATGCCTGAAATAAAGCATGAAATAAATTACATTTAATATGCATGAAAATCACCATATATTTTTAAAATTAAATATTTTCAGTCATGTGATGAAATTATTCAAGACTATTGTCTTGAAGTTAAAGTTAGTTCAAGTTTGAAATATGAACTGTAGTATTAGTACGATTGCAATGTTGATTAGAGTTCACTGTATAGGTTAGTACCCTTCATCACAAGAGTTTAAACCAAGACAAAAACGGATTATATTTAACTTCCCAAAATTAAAAATTTTTATTGCTTTGAAATGCTTGAAAGTTTCTGTGAAACAAATCGGGCATCTGTATAGGTGCGGCAAATGTTTTATTAAACTCACTGAAGATCAGTGCATATTGTATTACTTTGCTTTTCTTTTTCTCAAAAACCAAAAGCACCTTCAAATCTATCAAATTTATGGGTAACCTTTAACATCTCTATTATTGATTGTGGTTATAGTATTTTAACTAGATGCACCAATACTTCAGGTATGAACTACTTTCATATGTGTAAAAAATGAACTGATAAAAAAAAATTTAAAAGAATTGAAATTACATACTACAAAATAGTACATGAAGTCTAATGACTGCACTGTCCTATTTTGAATTGACAAACTTTTTTTGTAAGATTAAGGAGGTCTTAATACTTACTTGCAATAAACCTATCATATTTCAAAATTCAAATTTTACAGCAATTACAATTTTTTTTTAATTTCCTTTGCAAAATTTTCATGGAAAAACAGCAGTTTTCACAGGTAACAAAGGAAACCAGGTTTGTCTTATTTAGGATATTTATGTACAAACGTTTTGAATGTGCTGAAAACTGAACATTACACATGTTTGGCAGATATAGCTAAAAAGAATACATAGTAAAAGTGGGAAATTTTAACTTGCAAAAGAAAGAATGAAAAGGTCTACACAACAGTATAAAAGTAGCATATGTGCAAAAACACTACTAATGTTCAACATCTTATATATTACATAGACATACGTCATTTTTTTTGACATTTAAAAACATGAATAAGGTCAGGAAAACTCCTTTTGGTGATTTTTGAGAGTAGTTTGATTGTTCTATCCCTTATATTTTCTAGACAATGTCCAAACTTGTGTATGTAATTACACACATTACAGAAGTTATAAATAATTTACCCTTAATAGTCAATTTTGCTACTTTATTATTTTGTTCTTGAGGTCCCATGACAATTTGATTAAGTCCAGCTGTAACACTACAGATAAACCATTATAGTTTATATACAAAATCTTAATTGGACTTTATAAAATATCTATATTTAAATACATGTAAAACTAAATTCAACGCCCCCCCCCACATTTTCTTCTTCCTTTTTCCTCTGCAAAGGAATTAATGTATCTTAATTGGGAGCCTTGCTGATGTTACTATACATTTATGAAAATTTGATAATTTGTCATTTTGTAGAATTTTTAATATGTAATGGTATTTTAAATATTTTTTGTATCGCTCATTTCCAGCGAAAGAAATCATGCAGTTTATAGCTGATGGCTTTCTATAAGCTAAGCCAGCAGGAAAAGGGAAGGTGGGTCTGCTCACTGTGTCTATGAGTAGCATTGCTTGCTGCTGCCATCTGTTCTGAGCTGACACCTGTGACAGCAATGCTGACAGGCCGAGGGCGACGTGGTGCAGCTGTGGGTCTTGGTCGCAGGTTAACACCTGAGCCCACACTGCTCATGCTTTGTTGACTGAGCGCCGACAAAGGTCGTGATGGAGGAGTTGGAGTCACTTCACCAGAACGCAACCCTGTGGGTGGGGGCAAGAGGTTACAAGCAAGCAAGGGTACAGGCAGTGCAGCAGCATGCCTTTGTGTTCCTAAGCACTTCTACCAGACTTTTTATATTCATGAAAAATCCTGAATACTGATTATTATTATTAGAAATAAAAACTAATGAATTTTAATCAATAGAACATAATCTTTAGGTAAACCAGGAATTTCAAAGCAGTGAAGAGTTTAAAAGGCAAATTTAAAAGGAATCCATAAACTGATCCTATTGAAATAGTACTTTTTAGAAAAGTCAAAGGTATGCACTATTCAGTCATTTTTCTTTAATATCTTAAATACAAAAGGTTAACTCTTAAGAACCTGAAATTACTGCGTGCTCTTCGCTGGCTTAATAAGAAGTTATATTCTATCAAGTATGATACACTGTTTTTATTTTGTACAATCTTGTTTTATGAACAGTGCAAATAGAATAATACCTTTAGATTTACAAAAATTTTAAACAAAAAATTTTGCATGTATTTATTTCATCCCTAATACATAATATATACATTTTCCTTCAAGAAAGCACTTTATAGGAATTCTCTGGATAGCATGGCAGGAGTTTTATTTTAAAGTGACTAAATAATTGAGGTCTTATCAAAGTTCTATTAATATAATTTCACCTAAGATATACATTTTAATGACCTTCCAACATGACACAATAAAAAAATGACAATTAGGAAATAGATCCTTGTAACAATATATTCCAAAATGCTGCTTTTTCATTCATTTCAAATAATAGTTGAATTATGAAGTAAATGATCTGACCAATAAGCAGACAGATTTGTAATACTGCTATCCGTCTGCTTAATTTTATGATTCGTTATATAATAAAAATTTTATTATTAAAATTGAAAAACAAACAAAACAAAAACAAATCCAGCAGCCTAAGTTTGCTGTGCCATATTTGAAGTCTATAAAATGAACATTTTTAGCAGTAAATTTCATATATTTTTAGCTCGAATAGTTTATTTGGAATGAAATATTGATTTGAAAACCAACTAACAAGCATGAGAAAATACTGAATATTTCACCTAGCAATTTTTCCCTTTATAAAATGAATCCCAACTAAACTTTGATATGAAATTTAGGACTTTTGTAACATTTAAACATTTCCAGAATCTTTGGCAAGAACAAGGAAAATGTCTGAGGAGCAAGAATTGCAGGTTTCAGGAAAATCAGTGCAAAGGAAAAACGCCCTATCACCACTTTATCCAAGCAATTCTTAGCCACTATAGTTGGGCACAGATCAGAGAAAGAGTTGTTAAAAGATTACCACACACTGTACCATTTTAACAAGTAAAAATAGAAAAGTATATTGAAACCACTTACAAGTGAAGAAATTGGTTATTTTTGAGCTAAATTATGAACATGCATGTCAAAAAAAAACAAACAACAGTGTATAGTAATCTTCCTGTGGGCATTAGATGTGAAAATAAGATTAAAGAAAAAGTGAAAACTTACGGTATTTTTCCTTGCAGACAATTGAAAACTCGAATGAGAAGGCAGGTACAGAACCCATTTGATCAGACTATTTCCATGTGATTTTACTTACATTGTGATGAGAGAAGGCTGTATTCCCATGTTACCTTGTACTACCAACTAATAAGACAAAGCATCATGCATTATTCATGCAAACAGCAACAGCAAATATTTACTTGTGCACATAAATTAACAAAAAGCAATCATCCATCATTAGTGCAGGAGAGAGAGGGGGGGAAGAAAAACAAAAAAGAAAAGAAAGCAGGATTGGCTATGAAAAGGAAATTATGTTTATAATAGGAACATGTTGGGAAAATGCTATCCACTAGCTGTTTTAACAAATAATAATTAAATGAAACTATAATAGAATTATTCTTTGTCCATGCAGAAAGAAACATTTTAAAGGATCAATTTAAAAGTTCTCTTCCAAATTATGCTTTTGATTTTTTTTTCTTTTTTCTTTTCATTTTTTAAATTATTTTTTTAATTCAGAAAACTACATTGCACTGTAGTAATTACTGAATTCGTGTGACTGATAAAGTTAATAGACATGGTGATAATTTTGATTATTATAAAAAGCAACAATTAAATAAAATGTTCATGCCACTGAATTAAAACATATCTTTTATACAGTTTTTATTATTTTTTTCCAAACACACACAACTCAATAATGCCAAACATGCCATTCACCTAGGATATACAATAAGCTTCTAAGGTTTAAAAACAAACACAAAATACTTTTAGAAAAAAACTAATAAGCTAAAGAAACTACCAAATGGAGTCATATGACCACCTAGGACTTGTCCTATATTCCCCTTTGTATCTGCAATTTGAACAAAGTATCTTTTGAAACTTAAAGGCACACTGAACATTCACTATTTAATATACATAACTGGAGAAAAAAATGAAGAGATGCAAAGGAAATTTATCTGATGGAGTCTAGCAGACAGATAAAATGAACACGAGCATCACTTGCATTCTTATGAGTCACCCTAAGTGTATGAAATCATAATAGTTTTTATTCCTTCCAACTAACCACTGTGTAAATGGTATGAGACCCGTCATCTAACACATTAACGTTCCTAACATCAATGTGAAGCAATTGCTTTCATTACTTTCCTTTTATATGATCTTCTAGTTCCTTTACATTGAGAAGATACATTTTCTGCCCAATTTCATAATAAAATCATCATTCACACAGAACACACTGTTGACCTTTTCAATAATATTTCTACAATTAATATTTATAAATGTATTGTGGATTTTAAAACTCAAAAATAGTTCTAAAATAAAGATTTTTATTGTTTTTAAAGAAAATTAGGCTGACAATATTGCAACTATATTTGTTTTTGGCATCTATTATTAGTAAAGAGTAATCTGAGTAAATAATAATAATAATAATAATAATAATAATAATAATAATAATAATAAAGAATCCAGGTAAAGGAAACTACTACCTGACATGTAAACCCAAATTTAGTCAAAAGGGACTGCAAAATCAGTAAGTTTTAAGTTCTTGATTGAAGTTTTTTTACAATAAGTATGGTTGAACATGTTAGGAAATTCTTTCCCTGTAACAGACTACTATTTTGGGGGCGATTAAAAAAATAATCCAACAATCTGAAGTTGATTTCTTTAACATTCCTCTTTGGGATTCTTATTCTGCCGAACAATTTCATAGTACAACAAAACTGTCACTTAACCCCACCAAGTACCGTACTTGTCAATCACATTTTTGCGGCCGAAACGTCGATTAATGTAGTAGCATTACCAATTAACTATTGTTTGATTATATACATACGTTTTCAATATAAGTATTTCATATCTTGTCTGTAATACATTGACCACCACCTAAAACTTAATATAAAGCTCGGACACTCGTAACCAGCGAGCACATTTCCCCTAGCCATGTTTGGAAATTCAGGAAACTAATAGATGAAAGACTGCTGCACATCCTGGCACAAATCAATATGGACTAAAAGCAAATTTGAGTACACTATTTCGTCCTAAATAATGACATTAAAAGTTCATCGCCACAGATAAAGTTGGTCGGACGCATGAGTAATTCATAGGGAACTACGACATTAAAATCAGTGTGTGCTTTTTCGTAATTTCATTTAAGCGACAGTTTAATTGATATAAGGTAAAATACCAAGTTATGAATTCAATAACGTTCATGAATTCAATAACGACACTGACAAACAGAAAACTAGGAACGGAAACGATGGTGTCCGGGGTAAGAGTTGTGGTGGCAAGCAATATGTGAATTGCTCCTCTTCGTTAAGACATGCATGAATAAGAAAGCTCATGGAGGATGATCCCTTCCACATATACTCGCCAGTTCAGGATATTCGATCTTCAGAATATTCCTTTACGAGGAGTTTTTGCCTAAGGAAGGATGGTAAAAAAAATTGTACACCGTGTAATTTCGTCGTTTGATCCTTAATAAACGAATAATTATCATTGTTATAACGCGTTGTAGTTAAAGTACTTAGAAGAAAAAACGCTACTGAATATACTTGAATGTTCCGGTGGAGAGGGTGGTGTTTGAGCGATGCGAGTCAAATTGGAAGAGCGTTTTCAAAGAAAAGTGGCACACATTCAAGTTACCCAATGGGAACCTATGAAATTACGAGCAAACGAAGCTAATTATTGGGTAAAACGATTCCAAAATGTTGAGGTCGCTAATTTTTACGTAAATCTTTCGTCACAATGAGCAATCATAATGTGGAAGAACGTCCTAATGTAAAAACCACCTCATTCCCGACAAGTCCTACGTAGTGCACGGAGCTCCGGCTTACCTGTGGTCTGTTGCTGGCCGGCGGCGGGCGTGGGCGCGTGGGCGGGCGCTGCCGCCGCCGCGTGGTGCTGCTGCTGGCGCGCCATGTCGCGAGCGCGCTGGCGCAGGCGCTCGGCGCGCGTGAGGCGCGGCGGCGGCAGCGGCGCGGGCGCGGGAGCGGGCCCGGGCCCCAGGTGCGACATGCTCTTGGCGGCGCCGCAGCGGCGCAACGGGCCGGCGCGCGCCAAGTGGGACATGCTGCGAGACATGCTGCGGGCGCCGGGCGCCAGCGGCTGCGACGGCGGCGGCGCCGACTGGACGGGCGGCGCGGGCGCCTGCAGCCGCAGCCGCCGCGGCTGCGCGAGCTGGTCCAGCCGCGACATGGAGAACGCCCTACCTGGTGAGCGCGTGAAGGGGCGCGCGGAGCGCGGCCCGCCGGCCGCCGGCGAACTGCCGCCACCGTCCCGCGGCGAGGGGATGGTAGGCATCAGGTCCGTCTTGCGACGGTTGACGCGTGTCGTCGCGAGGGCGGCAGCCGCTGCTCCGGCCGGGCTGGACGACGCGCTGTACGCCGACTGGGACATGACGGCGGGCGGCGGCGAGTCCGTCTCGTCGCCTACAGCAGAGCGTTGCGGTCAGGGCAACCGGCAAACGCGGCAGCGGGGCGACTGGCGCACGCGGCGGAGCGCACCGGCCCTCAACAAACCCGCGCGCGTCACCTGACCATGCCACCGGCCCCTTCTGAAAGGGGAGACCCACCGCCCCCCTCCGCGAATCCCAATGGCGGCCGTTATAACTTAGCCAGACCCTCGGAGGAAGTATACCCCTCTACGACCTGCATTCTTTGATTGGTCGGAGATGACCTTGTGCATTGCATTCCTAATACATCTCGCAAACGGGAATCATATTCACATCTCTTTAAATACAGTAACGAAATTACATAACTTTAATCACTGACAAAAATGTATTTCTACGGTAAAACAAACTTGACGACTCAGTTATTATTATTATTATTATTCCATTACATCACGACTAAAGATCTTATGAGTCGGCTGAATATAAAATCTACTCCAGGTTGCAACCAGTTACCTAAGGAGCAGATTCGGTGACTATCAGTGCCTCTACAATACTTTACGCAAAATGTGGGCTGTTCCAAATAAAGCAATTTCTTGCACTTCCCAGTCTTTTGAATTACCTGGGAGTTTAGATAAGTTCTTACTCAAATTTTGCGGAACAAATCCCAGAGCTCCGATAACTATCGGGACGACCTGTGCTTTTACGCCCCACATTCGGCTGATCTCGATTTCCAAACTCTTGTATTTAAGACGTTTCTCTGCCTCCTTGGTAACGACGTTTTGATCGCAAGGTACAGCAACATCGATAAGTAAACACGATTTTTTGGCCAAATCCCGGATAACTATATCCGGTTTGTTTGCCGCTATCGTGCGATCAGTTTGAATTTGTTGGTCGTACAATATCGTACACAATCCAACAGACGTCACCGGTTTCGGTGAGTGTTCGTACCACTTGGGGCATGTGTTTGGAACTTCGAGGGCGGTACAGATCTGCCAGTGGAGGTAGCTACACACCCTGTCATGTCTTTTAAGGTATTCGGTCTTTGCTAGGATTGGACAAGCTGAGACAATATGATCAATGGTTTCTACTTGCTCCAGGCAAATGCGGCATTTGTCATCTTGGGAAATTTTGAGAACCGCTTTATCATAATGTCGTGTTCTCAAGGCCTGATCTTGGGCAGCTATTACAAGTGCTTCCGATTCTGGCTTCATCCTTCCCCTTTTAAGCCACATAAATGATTGATCTTTATTGATCTGCACCTTGTCCATTCTTTTTAGGTATTGACCGTGGAGTGGTTTGTCTCTCCACGATTTCTTTAACATTTTTTGTGTCTCACACTTCATGTTTAGCAGCATCAGAAGTTCAGTGTCTGTGTTATTCGACGTGTCTTGCCTAGTTTTCTTCGCAATGTTTCTTGCTACACTAACAATGCCTCTGTTTCCCATTCTTCGGTCAGATTTCATGACCTGCCTCATTAGAGGGTCGTCTTGATGGCTGACTACATACTTACCCAACCCGACTATTGCGTTGTGCCAGGAGGCCTCAATTTGTCTGAGGCCTCTTCCTCCTTCCTTACGTGCCACATAAAGTCTATGTATATCAGCTCGAGGGTGGGAAACATGATGCATTGTCAGCAGTTTTCTGGTTTTTTCGATCCATGGTGCGAATTTCTTGCTCAGTCCAGTCCACTAGTCCAAAACTGTATTCGGCTACAGGTACCGCCAAACTACCTATTGCAGATATTTTATTCCTGGAATTCAGAGCGGAGTGCAGGACCAATCTCACTCTTCTATAATACTCCCTACGAATTCTCTCTTTCATTCTGTCATTCGAGATAGTTTCACATTCTTCAATGCCCAGATATTTGTAAGTTTTACCTGGCTCAAGATCTTGAATCACAGTGTGCGTATCAATTTCAATGTTCTCAGACGTTGTGAGTTTCCCTCTTTTTAAATTGATTTTTGCACACTTGTCAAGACCAAACTTCATGCAGATGTCATTGCTAAAGTCATTCACGACAGACAGCATTTGGGAGAGAATCGCTTCATTCTTGGCAAACACTTTCAGATCATCCATGTAAAACAAATGTGATACTGGCCTTTCATCACCATGGAGCTTAAAACCAAAGTCAGCTTGCGACAACTGTCTCGATAGTGGGATCAAACTAATGCAAAACAGCAGAGGGGATAGTGAATCTCCTTGAAAAATACCCCTGTTAATCTGAATACTTCTGGTTTCTACTGCTTCCTTTCCGCTGTGGATTAGTAACCTGGTACTCCACGACTTCATACTAGCCTTGCAAAACTCAACAAGTCTAGGATGAAATCGATAGATCTCCAGGGTCTTCAAAATCCAATCGTGTGGTACACTATCAAAGGCCTTTTGGTAGTCAATCCAAGCCATGCTCAAATTACGTTTGCGTTTCTTTACATCATTCAAGATGACTTTATTCAGTAGCAAGATTTCCTTACACCCATAAGAGCCTTTACGACATCCTTTTTGTTCAGCTGGCATTAGATGATTCTTATCTAGATGTCTATACATTTTGTCAGCTATAGCTGAAGTTATAACTTTGTACAGTACTGGCAGACAAGTAATTGGCCTGTAGTTCTTCGCCAAAGAGCTGTCTCCCGCTTTGGGTAGCAAATACGTGATGCCGCGTGTGAGCCATTCCGGGATTTCCTTTGGGTTTTCAAAAATTTTATTAACAGCCTTTGCTAGATGAGAATGTATTGCTGTTAATTTCTTAATCCAATAAATCTGGATCTTATCAATCCCGGGGGACTTCCAGTTTCCCATGTTCTTAATTGCTTGGAAGAGGTCCTCTTCCGAGAATTGGTGAACATCTTCCACTGTTTCTACAAGTTCATCGGCAGCATCAACTTCAGATTGAAGCCAAGATGCGTCTTTGTTGTAGGATCTGCTCTCTTCCCAGATTCCTGCCCAAAATGCTTCGACGTCATCTTTTGAAGGAGTAACAGCTTTGCCATTCGGTTTTTGAGTCAGATTGCGATAGAATCTCTTCGCGTCTGTTTCAAACAACCGGTTCTGTACACGGAAATATATTCTACGTTTGTACCTTCTTATTCGTTGAGCCCATGCTTGAATTTTCTCTTTTAGCTTCTCAACTACCATTAGCCTGCTGGTGTCATTTTCAATTTGGTATTTTTGTTCAACATTGAATATTTTTCGTTGAACTTTAGAGGTGTGCGTTGATTTAGAAGATGCCTCAGCTAAGAATGATATTTCACGCCGGGTGTCGGCTATCCGTTTCATAATTCTGTTCATCCATGGGGGTACAGAGCTGTTTACTCTGTTTTGCTGTCGGCCGTCGGTGTTCTTGGCTGGCCCCAAAATTATCTGAGATACTAGATATCCAGTTGCATATATGATGTGATTGATTTCAGTAATATCTAAATCTCTGCCTGGGGTCTCCACCACCTCATTTAAGATAGAATTCACTGTTTCTATCACTCTTTTAGCTTTGGCATTTTCGTATATTCTCCTCAACGGTTCGCGAGATTCAAACGGAAGTTGACTAACTCTTTCTATCTCGCGCCGAAGGAGATTTCGCATCATGTCCTTATCGTGTAATTCATTGCCAGATGAGTTTTCACCACTGACGTGTGTTTCACTGGAAAGCGATGAACCTTCCACGGGATCATCATTTTCAAGTTCTACATGTTCGTCATGTGGATTGTTCGAGCGAAGTACATATTCCGCATTTCTCTCAATGTCAGCAAGTTGATCTGCTGTGAATTTTCCACTGCTGAGTATGTATCGTCGTTGACTGGCAAGCTTCTTTGAGTCTAGGGTAGGTCTCATATCTGGGTTCCGCTCTATTATTATTATTATTATTATTATTATTATTACAAAAGTATTTCTCCCATGAATTAAGAAGACTTAGCGCTGTTCGTTGAGAGCCAGATAGAAGACGTTTCACACGCGTTACTTCAGAGGCCCCTTTTTTGAAAACTCTTATATTTTGATTAATATGTTTCTTTTATCTTTTACAGAAACATTAAAACAATACGCACAGAACAAAAAGTAGAAAACTAATATGAAGGTATGACATGAGTAGAGACATTGAACATGCAGAAAAATGAACTCAAGAAACTTAAATAAGAAGCAAAATCAAAACTAAGCACATAGCACGGATTGAAAAAAAAATGATACAGTCAAGGTAAGGTAACGGAGCTACACCAATGTCAAGGGATCTTCACATCTGCAACAAAAGCTCATGTAAACTTAGGGAAGCAGGCAATCATTAAAGTTTGTAGCCGGGGTGCTCCGTAATCGACAATGCTCAAATGCTGGAAATTTATGCTTTTGTTTAACTTAATTCAAAGTGCATTACAAACTCATAATGAGATTGTGATCGTTTAATAATAGGCGCTACTATTTCAATAACCTTCACTAAGTGATTCAACTCCTGCTTAGAAGTTGCAACAAGTTTGTGACTCATCTTAATACAATTCAAATGTATTGCGTAGTAAATTAGAAATTTATTTAAAATCCCAAGGCTTATTGTAGTATTTAGGGAATCAGAAACAATCTCAAGGCATTTAGATACACAATTTCTGCAAACCATCTCAAGTTACCTGAAATAAAACAAATATACACTTCGAGTAAAACTGACATTGCCAGCAACAATAACCATTCAAAAGCACCTAAAAAGCAACATACACAATTAATGAGCCATTGGTTAAATCATATTGCATTTGTCACGAGGCCTCACTGCGCCTCCACAAAGCAATGGTTAAAAGAAGCACAAATAAAGCAAGCGGTGAGCGAAAGGCACTATCATTTACGGGCACCCCCAGACACGGATGTAGCAGGCGCGCAACACACACACATGGGCGGGGCTACTCGGGGAGTCGGCCAAACACAAGCACAAGCAGGCTCTGCCGCGGCCCCGAACGTGCTGGAAAAAGGCCTCCGGCCCAGGCGCGCGCGCGCATGGGCCGGCGGGTGGATGCTTCGGGACACAACCATCGCACTACACAGGGCACCTGGTACCCCGGCGCCCCGCATCGCTACATGGAGAAACGGACACGTCTCATTCATTTGGTCTACTCGTGTAGATTCCTAGATCGCTACTCACCAAAAACGCTTCGCGCCGGGAATGAGGGGCATTTTCAAAGTCAAGCTACTATTCTTTTATATTACTTGTTTCACTAATGAATATCAATGTTGTAAAATAGTACGCATATAATAATATCACCAACATAAATAATGAATTTAAAAAAACTTTTTTTCTGCAACAGGCAGATTTTGCTATGCTCGGCACACTGACGAATCCCCCAAATGCAAGTAAGAGGACATGATTCATGATATGATTTAGATAATAGAGAAAAGTTCTGTAACTTTACTGACTGGTAATTATAATAAAAATGCAATGAACCATACGAGTTAGTGATGCTCTATTGGAAAATTTCGTTGTAGGTGATATTTCAAAACACAAAGTGCCGACCATAATCTACACGAGTACACAGTCACACATTCACGAACACCACATGCAAGGAAACAAAAAGGTAGTCAGCAGAGGCAGTTATTCGCCTACGAGAGAAACAGCGAGGAGAGAGATAGAGATATATTATGTAATTCAAAACAATGACATGACGGAGCATCGCAAGGTGCGTGTGTGGGTGTCGGGCGCCCTCCCGTCGGAAGAGCGCGCTTGTACTCGTCGTCAACTCACCACAAAACAGACTGGCAATGTGGAGGGTGCGGGCGGACGGGGTCTGGGGCGCGCTGGACACGGACAGCGGGAGGGGGGCGGCTCTCGTTCACGGGCAGGGACAGGGTGGGCTTGATGGGCCGCGCCTCCGACGGCTTGGCCGGGAAGGGAGAAGCAGAGCCGTTTTTTCCCGGCCCTGCAGGCCATGGGTTCGTCCACCCAGTGGAACACTTCGTACATGGAAGTGGACATTTTCAAATCTGGAAATAGAACGGGTGGACGCAGGTCCACCGGAGATTACTTTTAACCACAAGCCTGTTCAACAATGACAAGAGAGAACACACACGTTGAGGGAAGTCATAAGTGCTCTGCTCGAACCACACGGGGGGCGGGTCCAGCTCGAGGGGGCTTGCTTGCATCGCTTCCTGCTCGGCCGCGGCCTCAGCATGCAGCTGGCGCTACAACCCTTTCACACAACACCAACCAGGGTGCGTCCCAATGAAACACGCGTGTTTGTCGAGCAGGAAACCATACAAAAATCGGGCATGGACCCGACTACAACACTACTCTTGAAAGGGGGAGAAAAAGTTGAAATTCATAATTTACGAAATACATCCATCAACTGCCAAACACAGAAAGAACTGAATTGAATGTAAAATAAATTTTAATACGGAATGAATTAAAAGTAATTAAAATAGATTGGCAAATTATTGTAACCGATAATGTTTAACAAGCTCTGCGGCATTCAGAATTACCAACTGAAAGAACACTGAAAATGTAAAAAAGGGGCTATTTTAGACATACATTAAGCTTTCTATTTATACATATACACAGACAATACAAAACGAAAACAATGAATACAGGGTCCGGCTTTCTGCCGCATTCGTGGTGGATACACAATATCCCGCCTATCCTGTAATATGTTAGTACGCACCCGATCCAGCGAACCGATAGCAGAACACATGCGACCAGGCCAAGACAAAGTGTCTCTCCACCGAAGAAAATAGGAGGGGAAAAAAAGGTCAACAAACTTGGACGAGCGCTAATGAAATGTAACTAAGAAATAGGATATCCGCGTAATTATGTACACTCATATTACAGCGGTACGTACAAACACTTGAAATCCACGATAACTACAATTACTGTATTATTTAAGTCGAATTAAGATATACATCGTTCAGGATAAAACTACGGGAAACTGGAAATGTAGTTTAAAAATATTTCAAGCAATATTTCCGGATCACTATTCTCACCTTCATTTGCCGACCTTTTTTCTCCAAGAACGAATTTTCCCCACCACCGGGCACAACATCCACGAATGCATCCACACAATTAAGGTAACTATTTTTCATTGAATACACCATCAGTGACTTCAACGAAAACAGAAGCATACAAACAAAACTCACCTCGCACCAACGACACTTCACGCTTCCCATGAAGAAAAAACATCGCGGCCAAAAAAGGCAAAACAAGCTTAAAGGCAGCCAGTCACACTGCTGCATTACATCTACAAGAACATTAGCACAAAAGTACACAAAAGCTCTACACAATTTTACAATGATGATTGAAAAGTAACAATACATTGGTAAAATGTTCAAGCCCCAAATTAAAAATGTCAGCATTTGTTTTCTTTTTCGAACAAGTTATCACATATCCCATCCCTCCATTAGAAGGCAATCATGTGAGTTTGTCAACTCTTATAACTTTTAATTTCTCGCTCACAGAATTTCGAAAAATACATCTCGTTCTTTCTTCATTACTTCTTTCTACGTTCTTTTAAATTGCAAGAACCTCTCCGCAGTGTGACAGGAAGCGCGAAGCGGTCGCCGGCGCCGAGCGAGGCCAACAGCGCATCCCGCCACCGTCACCGCTTCCACCGGCCTCGGGCGCGCCGGCCGCCGCGCGTCGCTCACCTTCGCCCGGCTTGCGGTCGAGACCGCCCGCGGAGGTGGCGCGCTTCTTGCCCGCGTCGGCCAGTTCGCGCTCTGACGCCCGGCGGGTCAGCGGCGCCGTGAACAGCGCCACGTTGGTGGTAGAGGTGGCCCTGCGCAGCGGAGAACGCACACAGGAGCCCCGCGCCCTCGACCGCGCGCGCGCGAACGCGCGGCCCAGAGCGCGGGACCCTACAGAGCGCACGGGGGCAACCGGAGGCGGGACAGAAGGAGCGGATTCCCACACACGCTGCACACGCACGCTCGCACCTTTCCTTGGCATCGGGCTGCGCGGGACACTTTCAGGTTCCCGTTCGGGGGGAGGCAGAATGCCTAGGCCATCCGGCCCTGGGCCAGACAGGCTCTTGCTGGCCAGCCCTAGGCCAGTCAGCCCCAGGCCGGCTACGGATAGCCAGCCCTCGGCCGGCCGTCCAGCCAGCCAGTCAGCCGGCCCGTAGGCCAGCCGTCTGTTCAAAGTCAGCCGATCAGCCAAGCCCTAGGCCGGCCTGCCCCAAGCCAGCCCTAGGCAGCCGTTCAGCCAACTAGGTGATCAGTCAGCCAGCCCTAGGCCAGCCATCCAGCCAGCCAGTCAGCCAGCCTTCGGTAAATCAACCAACCGGCGTTCGGGTCGCCCTCGGTTACCCAGCGTCGAAGCCCTTAGCGATTCCCTTCCAACTTGCTCAAGGTACTGGCTCGCGGAGAGGTTGAGTGCATGTGGCACTCGCTCAGGAAACCTGGCACGCGTCCACCGACGCGCCTTTAGCCTGGAGCGCCAGCCCTGGATACTGGCATTAACCTGCAGCGCCGGGCTCTGGGCAACCGCGTCAGCCTTCAGCGCCAGTTTCCAAGCGTCGGCTTGGTCTGCAGCGCCAGGCAGAGGCCCTGCGCAAGCCCCAAGGGCTGGCTGCGCGCTGGCCGGCTACGAGCGCAGCGCTTCACGCCCTTGACCTGGACGGGCCGCGCTGGGCCTCGCGGCGTGCTGCCCGCCGTCAGCCGGGTCTCTGGCGCCCGCCTCTCTGGCTTCAGGCTTCCCCTGGCCGGGCTCAAGGCGCCGGCGCGTTGCGGGACTTCAGGCACGGGCGCTGGGGCCGCGGTGCCGGCTTCGTGGCATCGGCGCACAAGTCTCTCACGCGCGCACGCACACGCACAGAAGGTCGGGGGAGACAGGAAGGGCGGAGTCGGACCCCTAAGCGCTCACCTGCGCGCGCCCCAGAAGGACCCGCCGGTGTCCGCGGGCTCCAGCATCCTGGGCGTCGAGCTGCCGAACGCGAATACAATGGAGCTGCGCTCGTTGCGCCTCCTCGAGTCGATGCGCGCTTCGCGTTCCTGCAGACAGAGCACACACAGTCAGGACGTGCACAAACATCATACCAACATGCTGCTGACAAGAGAAACAATTCGTTCAAATAATCCAAAATTAAAGTGAATGTGTAATTGCTGTAATTTAAAAAATGAGCAATAATATTAAATGATTTATATACAACTGATGCAATATCAAATATTAACCTACATGCTTTAGATACCACAGGAGCTTCCATTAAAGATTTTTATAAGTAATTATTAATGAAAGCAGTGATTCTCAACCTTGTGGGGCGATGGTCTTGATTTAAATTAGGAATTAAATTACTTTGTTTTTCTAACTTTTAAATTGTACATGTTACAAATACATGGCTTCTGTGCGTTTTTTATTACTGAATTAATGTATATTTTGTAAATTAAAACGATGACAGCGAAAAGTAGAAATTTTACTGTATTTTTTAAGTTCAAAGTTTATGGAGAGTCAAAGCTAAACTCTGATTTTTTGGCGTTTTTCATCTATAAACATTTTCAAAATATTTAGAGCTTCATGAACAAAATTGTATATACTCATTGTGAAATATTCTCTTTTAAGTTTTTTGTTATTTTCTTTCTTCATATGTACAATTCAAAATAGCAGTAATTTTAGTTACGAGTCTCTGATTTACGTTAGATCTTGTGAGCGATTTAATCTAAAAGGCTCTGGTTTCCACTAAAGCTACAGAAATATTCATTATTCAATTGAATAATACCTTATTTTACGTGGCGAGACTCAGGCCATGAGGCCTCCTCTTCCGTCTGACAATGCAAATTTCGCTACGCTCCTTTCAACAAGTAGCGACGAAAGAAGGGGACGGCGATGAAACAGGAGACTTGAATTTTGCTCAGAGGCTTCATTTAGGCTTGAGGATCTGTTACATGCAGTAAAATCTACAACGTCGGGCAGCTGGCTTTACTTCCCCTCCGAAGGTCGGCGCATGAAGGATTTTTTCACCCCAAGAGTGTTTCTTAGATTTTGGAGGCTTGTATATTCAAGGATAATGTGAGACCTTGATAACATTCGTTCACCCCAGGTGGCTGAGTCGCTGGCTTTTTTAATTTATTAATTATTAGTTGTGAGTGGGAGAGGGAAGAATGGCCAATTCTTAATCTTGTAATAATGTTATTTTCTTCTTAATGTAGTTAATGTCTTAATTGAAGCAAGTGTTAATGTTTCTTGCACTGCAAACTACTACTGCTAACTAAGCGGCAAATGTTTTGTTTACTTGTTAAATGACGAGGTGACTGGTTTCGTAAAAGATAAACTTTGACGCGGATTTCGGAAAAATGGCTTTTTTTTTAATACATTTGTCCCATTATCTCTGAAACTACTGTAATGATAATGTTCAATGTTTTGTAGGATGTCGATTAAATAACGATGAATATACGGTAGCAAAATGAGTACCGGCAGTTTCGTACTTAAGGATTTCTACATAAAAGTACAGAAAAAATGTAAATATATTGACTTTCACTGCAAATTTGCTGTAAATTACAAAGGCATTCAAAATGTGTAAATTTGCTTGTAATTACTTTTTTTACCAATTGCTTGTAATTAATTTTTCCACCAAGCTGCTCCAAACATTTTACAGCATAGGTTAAATATTATGAAATAATGGGTCAAATGTTTAGCCGTATTAACATTGGAGACTGGAGAGATAGTAGTGATTGATGCCTCCCTGTAAGTTCACAAAATGTTTTTGATTTGCATAACTAATTTAAAAACGAATAATTTTATATAAATCACAACCATCCTAGTGAAAGCATTACATAATATTTATGCTGATCTATTCGGCAGTCTACATCTTATTAGGGCTCTCCGGAAACTGTCACAATACTTCATTGTTTACGAAAATACTCAGAAAACATCAAATTCCAAAAATGGACTGGTATTTTTTAATGATTAAGTATCAGAAACATCGCCGTCGCTTTGCGGTTGAGAAACTAATTCAAAAAGGATATTTAACAACCCAGTACTTATGAATACATGGATGAGTTATAGTGCTTAACTTAAAGAAACAGAAAATCAGAAAACATTTCAAGACACGTACACATATTTATTGAACTGAATAAATGAAAAAGTCCTGGATGTATTCAACTAGTAAACTGATCATGAATAATAAAGCGGGAGCGTCTCTAACTTCTCAGTCAAAATTTAAGGCAAAATAACTGTTATTTTGCTTCCAATTTACAAGAAATTAGGACTGACGTAATTATTTTAATTTTCTTTGTTTTAAAATGTGATATTAAGTTTTCGTAAAATTAAACAATGCTCGCTCAATTGCAACTGCAAATTCTTAACCGAAATGCTGATTTTTTTGTTACAGTTTTCAAAAATAAAAAGTATATGAATCGTAAAAATATATTTACAAAAGTTTGCAGAATGTAATAACCCAAATAAGAATATACCAAAAAATGCTTATGATGAATCATCGTAATGAAAACGTAAGTCACTGCAAAGTAAAAATAAATGCAATTGGATTCAAACAATGAAAAACGTAGAACTTTTTACCATTGTTGAAAACACATGAAGCTTAAGCTTTTTGGCAACAATAAATAAATAATCTAAAATCCTTAACAAAACGGAACAAAAATTGAATACAAAGTTCCGAATTTCACTTTAATACTCTATGCCCATTATAATACTTTTTGAAGCAATGGTGATGAGATCAACTAATGAGATAGGTAGTCATTTTAAATCAATTCAATTGAGTATTAACTGCATTTAGTTCATTCCAGTCTTTAAGATAGAGAAACAATAGATTACTTCGAAATTATTTCTTCATTGTAACAACATTTTTTTTATTGCCAGGGGTATTGTATGATATTAAAACGGTGGGATTTATAAAAAAAAATTATCGTGCAGTAATTTCACATCAAAACACATGACGCAACGGATCCAACATGCGTTCGCGAGGTCCTTCCGGCTTTCCGGTTCTCTTTCGCTCCGGCGTTCACGATGTTTAATAAACCCTTCTCACTTTTACGAGAATTTCATTTTAAGGGAATAGTATCTTACTGACCTGCACTTCCACTACGACATTTACTACAACAAATCTACACTTGTGCCACAAGTCACCATGAACAATTGCACATATAAATAAACATCTCCTTAGTATCGCTTTTCTGTATTCATTTTTCGCAGCAGGCCTTGACCTCGATTCACGAGCAATAATGAATTACAAAAGGAGCCGTGACATTATGAACTTCCGATTAACCCATAATTTTTGTGGTTTCAATCTCAAATTTATCTGTTCCATTCACGTAACAATATTGCAACATGTTTTAAAAATATTTAATCACAAAAATAGCTGAAATTATCACTAATAATATTACTTACAATAAAAGTCTCCTGAACGACGTGTTTCACTAACATTACTCCTTGGCGTTACATTCAAAAATGCCCGAACCAAAATTGGCCATTAGCTTATTACCCGTTTTCGTATATTATTTTCTCGCATTTTCAAACACAATCGAAAGGAGTAAAACGCGTATTGAATAAGAATATATATTTTTAATGGGCGAAACACTTGGTAGCCAATTAAAAACGTATGATATTTCGGAGTACTTTCTCTGTTCGTTAAAAATTATTTGGCTGCCAAGAGTAAACTTTGTCTTTATTAAGTTGTAAAATGGACATATGTTAAATCAGATAATGCGTAAATACGGATGGAAGTCCTAAATAGTAATGATCATATTTACTCTGGAAATCTTTCCCGAAGGTTCCCATTTTGATGTTGAAAACGTAAATGAAATGAAAATGGATTACTTGATTACTTACCTCTTCGGTTTCATTATTTTATAGAATAAACCAAAAGACATAAACAAATCCTTCAGAATAGCACATTTACAGTAATCTAACCACCCGAACTATCAATAGTATTAACCATCTTGGTTGTTCTCATTGTCTTTGTAAACTATATTGTTGTAGGAGGCTTTGCCTCAATTCCGATTAAACTGAGCAAAAAGTCTAAATATGTAGGTCTAAAATTTATATTGTAATAATGTACATACAATTCTTTTCATGAAAGATTGTACCTCGCTTAAAATGGAAGGAAAATATGAGATTAATTTGAAAAGGCCTTGCCATCTCAAATACATTTTCACAGTTATTAAATGAAGTGTAACACGGCTTGTATAATTCCACCTATGTCCGTATATGAAATGAAATACCTTTATGTTTAATTTGAAATTCAAGACGTAGTGATAATGATATTCTATAGTTATTTCCCTCTTTCGATAGGCGATATGAAAGATAGAAATAGTGAATGTGTGAACGTCATGCATCAATTTTCAATCTCACAGAAGATACTGATTTTTTGTCGCAAAAGAGAGTCAGACTGAGCTCAGCGATTTAGGAAAATGAAAGAAAAAAAAACTGACTGTGAAAGTGAATGGGTAGATACACACTTCCCTCTTTCATTCACAACTGAGGAAGTGAAGCGAACTTTGAAATGTATCTTAATTAAGAACTGATTTTCAACTCTGTATAACAACAGGGTCTGAACTCTACCGACGAACTTCGGCGGTGCCCACTGGCTGGATGCAAGACAAAAATGGCCATACGAATTTATTTACTCCAAAATGTAGAAATTTTGGTAACAGTGCCTCGGGGACGGTATTATACGAGCACATTTTCGTGAGTCCCGAAATAATTATTTCTCACTCCTCTACTAACAATAGTTTGATTGTGAATAAATGTTAATAACAAGCGTTGTGGACAAAATTACCAGAAGTTTTCGCTCTTGTATAATAAAAATCAGTTTGAATCGAAAAACGATTTAGAATTGATATAGTCCTGTCCTCGAAAAAACGACACTCTCCCTCCACTCCTCTTGCATTTAGCGAAATAAGGGCTCAAGAACATGCGCCAATAATATGACCATCAATATGACATTGATGGTTGAGTATTATTTTGTTCATTTCCCAACGTTGAGAATTATTTTGTTTGTATGCACATTTCAACAGAATGCTCGTAGGGCCATTCACGATATAATTCCAGTCTGTAGTCATCACCTGTCATTTGTTGACAGAGCTGACGTCTGTACACCAGATAGCATTTTAGGAAAGTGAATCCGAAGTACGGGATCTATCATAGATGTTTTTGCCAATGGAAGATGCAAGTGCGTATTCGCAGTTAGTATATGCAAATGCGTGTTTACAGTTAGTATATTCAAATGTCCATTTCCAAGTAGTATTTGCAAATTTAATATTCTAGGTAGTAAATGCAAATGGTTGAGAGAGCGAGGGGGGGAGGGCGATTGGAAGAGGGAGAGCAAGGGGAGAGGGAAGAACGAGAGCGAGGGGTGAGGAAAGAAGGAAGAAAGTGAGGAAGAGGAAAGAAGGAAGAAGGGAGAAAGAAGGTGAGGAAGAGGAAAGAAGGAAAGCGAAGGAAGAGGAAAGCAGGAAAGCGAGAGAAGAGAAAAGGAGAAAAGCGAGGGAAGAGGAAAGCAGAAAAGCGAGGGAAGAGGAAAGAAGGAGAGCGAGCGAAGAGGAAATAAGGAGGGCGAGGGAAGAGGAAATAAGGAGGGCGAGGGAAGAGGAAATAAGGAGGGCGAGGGAAAAGGAAAGGAGGAGAGCGAGGGAAGAGGAAAGAAAGAGGGCGAGGGAAGAGGAAAGAAGGAAAGCGAGGGAAGGGGAAAGAAGGAGAGCGAGGGAAGGGGAAAGAAGGAGAGCGAGGGAAGAGGAAAGGAGGGCGAGGGCAGAGGAAAGGAGGGCGAGGGAGGAGGAAAGAAGGAGGGCGAGGGAAGAAGGAGGGCGAGGAAGAGGAAAGAAGGAGGGCGATGGAAGAGGAAAGAAGGAGGGCGAGGGAAGAGGAAAGAAGGAGAGCGATGGATCGGAGGGAAGAGCGAAGGAACAGGAAAGGCGGGCGAAGGGGGAAGGAAGGAGAGCGAGGGAGCAAGGAGAGTGAGGGAAGAGGGAAGGCCAGCGAGCGAAGAAGGACAAGGGAAGTTAACGCGGGCGGGCGCTCACCTGGTTCTTGCGGAGGATGGCCTCGCGGCGGTCGCGCTCGGCCTCCCAAATCTGCCGCTTGCGCTCCTCCACCTGCGAGCGGCGCTCGGCGTCGCGCAGGCGCAGCTCCTCGGCGCGCCGCCGCCGCTCCTCCTCCTTCTGCTCGCGGAAGCGCTGCGCCGCCGCCGCGTGCGCGCGCAGCTCCTCCAGGCGGCGCGCGCGCTCCTCCGCCTGGCGCTCCCTCAGCGCGCGCACGCGCTCCTCGCGCTCGCGCTCCCGCTCGCGCTGCTGCTGCGTCGTCGCGGCCCCCGCCGCCGCCGCCCCGGCCGCCGCAGCCGCCGCCGCCGCCGCGCCGCCGCTGCCGCCGCCGACGCCGCCTGCACAGCGCCCGTTCATGCACTCCCGCGCTCACGCTCGCTTCTCGGGCTAGCACTCGCGCTTTCTTCACAACTCCTACCCAAGGCATCGCGCTCGCTTATCTTACTTAGCGGACGTCAAACGCTTTCCGTTTTCTAATTATTTACTTGCACTCCGACACACCCTTTATTAACCTACTGGTAATCGCGGTTTAAATCAACTTTATTTTCATTGCGTCTATTACGTTCACTCACTTTGACGAGTGACTTTCTTGGCTAAATGTTCTCTTTCTGGGATGCTTGCTTACCCTCCTGCCCTCCAAGAACAGTGATCTTAAGTGACTTTAATATTCTTTACAATTATACTACGTGCCTTCTGATCGCGTTTTAACCAGATTCTTTCCCTTTTTAGT
This sequence comes from Acheta domesticus, assembly GCA_031308135.1. Taxonomy (NCBI): domain Eukaryota; kingdom Metazoa; phylum Arthropoda; class Insecta; order Orthoptera; family Gryllidae; genus Acheta; species Acheta domesticus. Next base: position 152,058,036 of record JAHLJT010002406.1, read on the forward strand.
GTAGGCCAATCCTTTCAGCTTAAAAAAATCATGGGTATTAAAGCAAATTCTGAAAATCTATTTTAGAACATTGCAAAATATTATTTTCTAATGTATAAAAAATATCTGCTCTAAAATTCGTTTCGGGCACTGGAAACAAAGTTTCCATGGGTTATTTTGCCAGTTTGTTTTTCAGGAATTATGCATTTAATTTACAATAAATCTTATTCGCAGTCTCCAGAAGCTCTGTATTTTAACCCTTGTCTGCCCCTCCCCCCAAAATGAAATAATCTCCGTGACTTTCTTCTAATTCCTGATACGAGCAAAGCGCTCTCAATTACCTTTGCTCACTAAACTCACAGTTTGTCTTCTCGAATACTCCATTCCGTATCGTTTAATTGACCTTTATACAATTCTCGTAATCTGATTTCAATTCCAGTTTATGAGCCTTCTGTGTGAGATTTCAGTTAGCCTATCGAGTAATTAACTGAACTTTCTCTTTAGATATCAAGAAATGAATGCTTATGACCCTGCTCATAATATTTATTATTCATGATACTTCCTAAAATTGTTTCGAAATAAGATTTTGGAATGGGTCATCAAATATTGAAACTGTACGAAAGTATTATTTTACAATAATGACATGCGAAGTACTTTTTTATATTAATTATCACATTCAATTTAGTCTACGAATAACTGTTGTTAATAGAGAAAAACGAGCAAGTCAACCAAACTGTATTTACAATTTTACAAGTATTAAAATATATCATTCAATATTAGTTTCAGAACAATGTGTTTACAGTAACATTAGTTGTTTAAATGAGGCTTTGGAACTTTTAAAACCTCAGAAGTTTAATGAAAACTCGTATTTTCAATTTCAACCATGCACAAGAAGTTTACCAAGGTTTACCAAAAGAAGTGATATGGTGTGAATAGGAAGTACAGACGAGGCAATCAAAAAACTGCAGGAACGAGGTTGAAGTGCTGCGAATCCTACATCGGACGTTATGATTGAGGCATAGTTGCACGTTAATCATAAACATACAACTGGAAGGAACGGGTGAGCATTATTCAATTACGGCGCAGTGGAAGTGTGTTTAATTAAGGAATCTAAAGGGATGGAGTGCGGTGTGACTGAAGGGATGGATCTCAAGAGCTTTGTTTGAATTCACAGAAAGGGATATAGGAGGCGCTACAGATGATAAGGTACACTTACTGTGCGTAATATTTGTTCGAACCGAAATTATTTCGCACACCAAATACAGGCGAAACGAAGAAATCATTTACAAAAACAACTGCATGAAAACAGGTGAATCCTATACAAGAATGATTAATTACTGCCGTGTTCATTGGCATAAAAAGAAAGCGCATTAATTGTGTACACGTGTAAAATTTTATAACGCCGGCACAGAAACAGATATCGTTAATACAAGGGGTACAGGAACATTATCAAACTACTGCCGAGGAAGATATCCAAAGAAAGAGACCCAACTTTAGCTGAAATAAGGTCTCTCACTTCTCTGATTTTACTTTACGTTAAGTTTTGCGAATACAGAGGGAAGCTTGTAAGTGGGACGAGGAGCTGACGCCTGGCTTACTTCTAGCGCTGCGTCGAGGGCGACGGCACTACCGAGAACTACGGGGAAGAGGGAGGCGCTAATTCTGCCAGGTGGCGCTAAAAGCAGGGCGCGGCGGCGCTGGCGCCGGCGGCAGGGGCGGAGCAGGGCGAGAAACCGTGCGCGCGGACACGGAAACTGCTTTAGAAGGCCCGCGCCGTCACTCTAGGCTGCGTAAGCGTCCTCCGGGAGTCTGCTCACCTTCTGTGGCTCTCCACAGAATGTTCGCCGCATGATAGCACCTCGCTGTTGATCTTCACCCCCCTCCACGTGCGAACGGGACTTAATATAAAGAGATTCCTGACGATAAAGAATTCGGTACTGCAGGAGATCAACATTTACAACATTTAAAAAAATATTTGTGCGTAGTGAGTTACAATAATATTTAGCAAATTCACTACCGTGACCAACACATGGTATTACTTGAATTAACATAATAATTTAATATATTCCAAAGTGGTCTCAATTTATACGAGTCATTGAAATTCGAGCTACGAGTTTCTGACTACCTCACTTCGCATTCATCACGAACTTCAGCAATTAGTGACAATTTGACTGTTTAAATTACACAAAGGCCTCTGACGCTGGTCATTTGGGATTTATACGCACCTGCTATGCAGAATATTATAACTTCAATTATACGCATTATTACAGATTAATTTAGAACACAACATACATATTTCGCGAAAATACCATACTTTAACAGTAAATCTCTTTTAAATACTCTTTTTGTCCCTTTGTGCCGGCTCAATGGAGGCTGATAAGTCGAGTGCAGAGACGCACGGCGCCGCTGGTTCCCAGCGGTCTCGTCGCCGGAGCCGCCCGGGGCGCGACCTGGCGAAGGGGCCGCGAAGGGCCTTCCGCAGACGCCGCGCCCTCGGGGCGATCTTAAAGGAACGGCTCGAAGGCACCAGCTACTTTAAGGGCGGCTGCGCAATTCTCTCGGAGCGGAATCGAGAACGAGAAGAGCTCCGTCGAAAGCGAAACTGAGAGGTTGTTTGTACGCACCATCAAGCTATAATACGCTTCTACTGATTATTTTAGATGTTTTGGCGATATTAAAAAAATGTGAAGGTATAAACATACAAATAGTAATAATTAAACGCCATTCGTCACATTACCTGCATTTAAGTTGCTTACGCTGACTATGTAACGTAGTACTTCTCGTTGCCGATTCTCGATCGATCAAAAAAGCAGCCACAGTTCGAATCATGTCATAGATTGTAATTGCACATTGTTACAGGAAACTTACACAATTTGTTTACATATTTATCAATTAATGCAAAAATTGAAAAAGGAATATTAAGCGAATATTAATATAGATCTTACGAAAAAAAATTCCAAATTATTGATAACAATCCTACATCGAAGAACAGATGATGACAAACATCATGCAGGGTCCAATTCAAACGATGACTATTTTACCAGACGCTTTGAATCTAAATTCAAATACGATTGCAAGCAACAGTGGTAGTAATTTACAGTTACTTTGTTTGTAGTTGACTAACAATAAATGCACATATTTATTTTACAGTGTAGGATTGTGATCATGATTTTCTTTGATTAGTTCTGCGGCCGCCCTCCCAACACGCGATCGCAATCTGTGCTCATGATTCGTAGACACGTACGAGGACACTACAGCCGAGCAGAGGTTTCCAAAACCCTTGAGACGCCATACAACATTCAAGATTGCTCTTCACATATTCTTTGTCGCATTACGTCATTAATTCCTGAACTAAACCAAATTATTTTGGACATGGCACTATCAACCATTAAGTAGGTACTCTTTGGTCAATTAATTAGTGTGTTTGTGATGCACACCAGAAAAAAAACTGATTTGAAAAAGAAGGAATTTCCAGAAAAAATTAAAACACATTTCAATAGATATGTACACTGAAAATAAAGAAGTTCCAAATATAATTTTATTAGCCACAGTAAATATGGTTAACATATCTAATATATTTAAACTAGTCACACTTTGTTGTTTTTTCCCCTTTTAGAAGATAAAAAGTGACGATCGAAAATGAAATTACGAAATGGAAGTCAAAAATTGTAGCCAGATATTTTCAATTTAAAGAAACAGATCTAAAAGATTAAAGTTCAATCTCGCCCAGCAATCTAGTAAAGGACAAGGCGCCTCGTGGACCGTTTGGAAACCACTGCGCTCGAAGCCACGGACGGCCACACGCCGAACGGAGCGGCGGAGCTGTACCTTCGGCGCTGGGGGCGTCCGCCGGCGGCGCTGACGAGACCTCCGGCTCGACCTCGCTGTCGTCGCTCTCGTCGCCTTCTAGCGCATCTGCGGGGCAGAGGCGTGGGCGTCGCAACAACGCTCGAAAGCCAACGCACGGGCCGCACGCGGCTCGCTCCGTTCCCCCACCGCACACGCAACATGGACGTTGCTCTCTCACTAGCATTTCCACCTAACCCAGCGCTCGTTGGGTACGCAATGGGGATGCGCTGAACTCAGCGCGAATGATTATTAAAATAGTAAATCTGGAAAATAATCCACTTACTTCTACTCTAACAGAAACTTTACTGTCAAGTTCAATAATTATCAAAATCCATTTATATAATGATGTTAGTTACTTTGCCATTAATGACCATCAAAGGAAGTGAAACACGTACTTTACAAGTGTGAAGAGTCTGACGATATTTTAACAAAACATTTCTAAGCACATTCTTAGGTTGATTCTTATCTGCTTATAGGATGGCGAGTTTCGAAACAGAAGATATGCATTTCATTACGTCATCGGAGAAATAAGGTTTTTGAGTAACTGCGAAAATTTCTACGATTAAAAAAAATCTAGTCGTATTAATTTTGTATGCGTTTTTCTTATAGAAATTCGCGATACAACATCAATTCTGAATTATATGTTTATGCACAAAAACATACCAACACGGTAAAATCGCCCGTTGGTGGGTGACAGAAGCAACATTAGGCAACCACACGTACCCACATTTTCCAAGGACGTCACACATTCAAAAAACGCACAGCGCTCGAGGGGTGTAGCGCCCCGAGGAGGAGACAAGGGAACAGGGAATGACAACACGCTCCACACGAGAATAGCGGGGAGCACCGTCACAACACCAGAGACACGGAGCGGCAAACCCAATATTGGACACGTGCCACTCCCACCGGCAGTACACGTGGCGACAACGAAGACGGCAACAACGACGAAACCAACAGGGACAGAAGGGGCGAACGAGAGTTGTTTTTATTCCAGCACGTTCGTGTTTATAGCGACAACAGCCGCTGCGCGTCACTACGAAAAAAGGCAAGTTAAAACAAAAAGACAAAATAAAACAAAATAACAAACTAACGGACTCGAACACACTAGACAAACCATACAAATACACACAATCACTAAGAAGTTAATGAAGGTTCAAACTCTAAAAATGTCAACAATCACTAGCAACAACAGCTACAAGAGCAAGGCGCCAAGACTACGAAAAAGAAAGGGACGTGCACAGACAAGTGAGTTTATTTATGCAATTCATGAAAACTCTTAGGACAGTATCTGATTAACACGTTTAGTTGAAAATATTTATTAAAACCTTAAACAAAAATGTTCATTTAAAGCTTTTTTTTGTTCGAAAACGATATTGTGACAGACATACATGTACTGACCATAAGAGTTTCATGCGGAGCAGAAAAAGGGCACATTTCCTAGGAAAATTAGGGCATGCCAATGCAAACAATCCAAACAGCTACGGTAGCAGGCTGCCGCAGCGGCGGGGTAACAGAGCAAGGCATGCTGCCGCTGCGGCCAACGGCAGCGGCAGCGGAGGGGGGCAGTTACCTGAGCTGGCGAGCTCGGAGTCAGGTCCGACGCAGGCGAACCAGTGAAGAGTGCCGCCGGGGCCCGCGACGGGACCGTCGCCCGCCCCTGGACACAACACAGCAGCCCGCTGCACGCCGGGGACGAGCGGGCAGACTACCCGCCGCCCGCCCAGGGGCGCAACGGCGGGGCCCGTCCTGCCCGTCGCTGTCGATGCGCCCGCGGGCACGCCGCTCGGACCATCAATCTCACTCCCACCCTTCCATTAAAGTACTTTTATTTGGCCAATGACATTTTTTCGTTCCGTCAAATCTAACATTATTTTCCACCTCAAGACTACACCAAACCCCCATTTCTTTATTAACTAATATATTTTATTCAGGGCTTAGTGGCGTTTCTATTGTAATGCGCGTTTTTTCGAACACCTTCCTCTATACGTCTGGTGTGGTGGTGAGCAGTCATGATACTAAAAAAAGGTAAATATTTTATAAATAAGACCGTAATTCCAAGCTTTAATGATGTAATTGAACAATGTTAAACTAAGGTTTTAGAAAGAATGTGTGTGTTTTTCCGTACATAGTGTCGAAAGAATACATCATATTTACAAGAACACGAGCAGTGACACTTCCCCGACGTGCCCTCCAACGGCTGACTATTCTGGTATTAATATACGTACGTGAGGTAGCTTACATGAAGGCCCTTCGCCCACCTATGTCCCATGCATGGCGCGTCAGAGCAAGACTTCGAGGACCCTCGGCGCCCGAGAGCGTATCCCCGCTCGATCCCCTCTCTCGGCGCTCTATTTCCCCGCGCGCTTAATCTAGCAGCGGGGCGAAGCGCAAATGGAGCGCGTCGCGTTAGATAAGAGCGCGCTTGTGGACGCGCAGGGTAGTTGGAGGGAGGGCAACGCGAAGGCGCGCGGCATCGAGGGTGAACGAACTGCGCATGCGCGCGAGAGGCACACCCGACGGGAGAGGGGAACAACGACTAAGAGTGATGGGGATACATGTAGGGGTTGGCTCTCACTTGAGATAGATAAATGACATCTGTGGTCAGTACGTGAGACAGCGAATGGACGTGGGACAATAAAACAGGTAAGTGACCACAAAGACTAGGTGTAGGAGAGGGAGAGACAAAGAATGTTTGGAATAAAAATGAAATAGTGTTACAATGGAATATTTTGACAGGCGTTGGAAATAAAGTGATAGGATTGGCAAACGAATAGACTGATAAATAATTTGCAAAGGTGAATATATGGGGAAGTTAGGGAGATATATGTAAGTGAAGTGAAAGCATAAATAAGCGATACGGGAATGAATTTCACAGAATTGTGCCAGTGAATAAATGAAGGGTCATTTAAGCAATGTGGCAAGTAGAATTAAATGGACAAATGACAATGGGGATATCAGAAAGTGGTCTATTGTCGAGTAGTTTGACACGTTAAGATAGTGGTGAGCGAAATGGGATTGAGATAACCAACTGGGCTAGGAAACGGTGTGCGCGCCTCGCCGAATGTGACGGGGAGGTGCATCACCGACCAGTCGACCGCGTTCGATTCCCGGCCGCGCCGCCCCGCGCTGCGCCATTAATCACGGCCGCGACGCGAGCTCTTTTTAATTACGCCTCCACTCCATCGAGCGGCAGCGCGCCGGCGGTCGGCGGTGGCAGCCGCCGCTAAACGCGATGTGACGCGCCAGCTGGCGGACGGGCGATGGAACAAGTCGCCGGATTGGCCGGCAGATGCAGGCGCATGTCGGGCTCCCCCACCTGCCATCGAGTTGAGCCGTTGCACATGTTTGGCCCTACTTACACTGGCTCTCCACCACACCATACGATGCAAAGGGGGAACATGTACACATGGATTTAACCTACATACGACCCAAAATGTTAAATTCACACACAAAAATTCAAAATAGTTATTCCCTCTTAAAACATTGAAATGTAGTCTGAAAGTAACTCTCCGCTAAGTATCCGGTAGTTGAATAATTACCTATAAAAGTAGTATTATAAATTCAAAATATCAATATTACATAATTTGTCACTGGCCGTTTTCTTAGTATCCCCTTATTTAATAATGAATTAATCATCTGCTTTAAAGTAACAGGAACTAAGAACATCACAATATATACCCATCTCATGACTATATATACACTAGAAGGCGTTCATATATACTATCTACCTCGGGACATACAAAACAATCAGTCCATAACCATAACTATTCTAAGACTTTCGAACGTCAAAATCACATGGGCCTTCACCGAGGCATGCCTGAAGAACAGACAACAGAATGTCTACTGACTGATTTTCCCATGCAAAAAAGAACCACTGCGGGAGATAAAACATCCATCCAGGAGAAAATTATATCTAATGACTATCATTCTCCACTCTACTAAACCAAATAACCCTTTAAAAGGAAACAAAACTAAAAAAAACACAAACCCAAACTATTTATATACACAGGTCATACAGAAAATATAACAAACAACCAAAACATGAGGAATAAATTTACACCACACTCAGGATGAGTAGAATTTGAGCTCAGACGAAGAAAATAAAATCGATACATGGAAACACCGACAGGAGAAATCAGAAGAGTGCAAACCTTCCAAAGATGCGAGGCACTTGAGGGTGGAAAGGATTAGGAATAGTTGGTAATAATTTATAAAGTCGGGCTTCAAATTAGTTGAAATGCATCAGATATGACTACTTAGTCGAATACCAAACCTCATAAATAATATTTTTTTAAATGATAAAGCAGTTTCAGACCAACCATAAAACAGAGGCTCGGAGGTTTCGCTATTAGACCAATACACTGTTATTATTATTAATATTATAAATACTCAATTCGATACACATTCAAATTGAGGCCAAGCAATGCTCTGTAAATACCAAGTTCAAACAATGAATGAATCCCTCCCGTCACAACCACTTGTATAAAACGCAAGAGACAGTTGTTCAAAAGCGTATGACATCGCCCGAGAGAAAGCAGTTCGTTTGATAAATTGAGAGCCACGAGCACAAAACCGGAGGAAATAAAAATCTGGGAATGGCTACTATTATCGAAGAGTTTATTTTCGACTCGCAGCCCTCGTCGTGATGAAGAGAAATGATTCGTTTCTCCGCGGCAATTATTAGGGTAAATTTTCGGAGAAAATCCATCCGTTCGGTCGACTGCCGTAGGGAAGTAAAATTACGGGGCACGGGTGTAGATGGCAAAAGAGGGGAAACGACGCGAAGTACGGGCATTTCTCTTGGAAGAAGAGAAAAGCAGACAACAAGGAGGACTGAGGACAATTGCGATCGAAAAAGTGGAGGATGGCTGTATGTGGAGTGTTAGGACAGTAAATGCTGTGAGGGGATGTAAAGAACTATAGAGTGGATGCGGAATACCGCAGCAATGGTAGGAGAGAAATGAGATGGAAGAGCAATATTAGAAATACTTTATGATGGAAAGGTGTAATGTGGGGTGAAATGGATTCCGAATAGAGCAAAGCGGACTAATGGTAAAAGTGTAAGATTTTTTTAAAGTAACTTTAACTGGTCGAGATATCGTGCGAATGGGGTACGCGGTGAGAACATATGCAATTCCAGCAACAATGTTTTGTGTTTCATCGAATTATTATTAGGTTGTTCTGTCTAATGATTCGTATTGTGTTACTGCAAGAGTTTTAGGCATTTTTTCATTTACCCTTTAACGAGAGATTAACTGTCAGAATTTTCAAATATCATATATTCAGATAATTAACGTGTTTATAACGTAAAAAGGAATTTGTTAGCATGGATGAAGACGATTTAATATAAAGACAGGAAGAGCGAAAAGTTTATCCGTACCAAACAATGGAAGGGAACGAATGGAAAGAACGATATCAGTGTTGTGGAGATGGGGGAACGTCTCGGACGAGGAAGCTGCGAAGAAGCGGCCAGACAGTGACGAGGGGGCGTTGAGAGGATGGAAAGGGGCGCGGAGAAGGCTGTGTGGGGGTGGGGGTGCCTTTCACGACAATTTATCTGCGAGCGGGCATTGTGTGGGCGGGGTTCTTCCCGGGCCGCTCCGGCCCCGCGCCATCGCCTCTTCCGCCGCCGCCGCCGGGGGAGGCCATTGTATGCCCGGATAATGGGGACACGGAGGCGCCGGAGGCGGCGTGCGCGGAGCGGCAGAAACGAAGGCGACCACGACCGGAGCGTCACCTCTGCGTACAGCAAATGGAATTGCTGGAGCTGACATCTGCATAGCGGACGGTAGGAGTTGTCCAGCCAGAGCGTTTCGCGGCTTCACTAAATACCTAGGCTAACTGCTGCGTCCAACTTTCGTGACTTCCTCGACCGCCACCCGCTAACTCAATTTTTTCTCCCTGGAAAAGGGAAAGGAGAACTTTCTTTCGGTAAAAAAAGCGTCGGAGGGGTGCACCACGCAATATCAGTTCAGAACATGCATGATGAAAGTATCATAGATACGCGAGCATACGATACACAGAAGTCAAAGGAGATGCCTACTCAATTAAGATTAGACCGAATAATATTTTCGACAATTATTTTCCTAAAAACATGTTTCAATTACAATAAACTATGGGTTTTAATATATCCATGCGGTTATCAAGAATTTTGTGGACAACTATGAGGAATGAATTCACTAACATATTGTATTTTACCATGTACACGTTATAAATCGACCGTTCGAGACAGGGAGATGTAAAAAAATATTACTCGAAATGACTACTAAACTTTCAAAATGCTCATGAGAATTATAATAATAACAACAACAACTCCCGAAAATCTTACTGCAGTAGAAGCATCAATCTGGGCCGGAGTGATGAAGTCGTGCTACATCTTGGCAGTAGTTTCACGGCAGTCTCAGAGCAAAACAACGTCAACAGCTCGAACTATTCAGGTGAGATTTCCACGAAGTTACAAACCAAGTGGGGGTGAAACTCCGTCAGCGCGTGTTAAGTGCCCGTGAAACCGAACTAAATCGCAAGTGGCAGCCCCCAGAACGTCGGTACGCATTGACCCTACCTTCGCCAGCTTACTTCTACTTCCGCTACTCCGCGCTGAACGGATTCCTTGAAGCGCCCGACTGAGAGCCGAGCCTTCGTCTCTAATAATACCGGCCACATACTGCGAGAGAAGTTGGCTGCTTCGAAGGGCCGTGGAAACTCCCTAGACGGCAGCTTGTGTGGCCAAGGGCAACTCCTTGCAGTGGGCGCAAGCGCCGAAGCAGCCGAAAGGGGGGAGATCCGCTTCAAAGCTAAGCTCCCCGTCCTCCCAGAAGGTTTACTATGGTGGGCGTGGGGAAAGAACAGTACGCGGCGTTCGATCTTTATAATCTAAATGAATCGAAACGCTTATAATCACAAGGATTTTTTCGAAAGTGCTTTCATATAGGGTTAACACTTAGAAATGCAAGGCTTTAATACTTTGTAATTACTTCATATTCTTCGTAAATATATTTTTTTATTTACTAACTACGTAGGTCTTTTTAAGGGCTCTTGCTACAATTGTTTGAAAAAGAGCGACAAACCACAAATAATGAGTCTTTTTTATTTGTTATAGCTTTGAGACTCTATCCATTTCATCAACATGACTAAAGGGAAAATCTTTGAATACCGAATAATCACTTTTGTGAAACAACTCAGATAGTACAGATCCGAGTTTCATTCGACGTTTTCAACATATAATTTTGTAACATAAATCAAAACTTGTTCAGATGGTATTATGTAGTCAAAGAACGATGTCCTGGATACAGTATGGCTGAATTATAATTACGTCTACCCTCAACTGTAACAAATCATAATTTACTTTAATTTGAAAAATAGCATAATGTTCAAAACAACAAAGACATAATTTCGTCTTACAGACTGAAAAACATGGGCACTGTCTGCTTTGAACACGGAAAGTAGGGAGGAGATCGGGGCCTCCCTGCCGTCAATCTTACGCGCGCTGGGAGGGATCGACGGGGAAACCGAGTCAGCGGGGAGCGATTAGCAATCCGTGCGTTCGCCAAGAAGCCTGCTACCCCACCGGGCGTGGGCCAACAAACCGTAACTACTGCGCACAGATGTCAAGGAAGAGGGGCGCCTCTGATGCAGAGGCAGGCTGGGTAACGAGATGGAAAGAAGAGAGAAACGACTCTCATATCGGGAACGTACTTGGGGAGAGTTCGGTAGAAAGATAATAAGGGAAGTGCACGTGGGCTAAAGCACGATGTATTAGGTACATTTGCCTTTTGATGATGGTAATACGTATCGCATGTCTTCCTCTAAGAATCGCAACGAATATATAAAAGAAGGGAATGCCATAATGAAGCACATTGTATCAAAAGTACCCTTGGCTACGGTTAATCTTTTCGCTTCCTTATAATAGTTTCAGCGCGTCTAATTGTATTAATAAAAATGTTGGATTTTGTACTTATTCTAAATGTAGTAACAAACTAAGTAAATGTAATAATGTCCGACTGTATAGTTTTTGACCAACAGAATGATTCACGAAAGCAACAGATAACACTACTTTCGGTAAAAAATATTTCATAAACTCAATAGACACAAACAAGTGCATCATCCCAAACTAGAAACTGACACTTAAAGTAGCAGCTGGAGACCACACCCACCCGTTGAAACCGCCACGAATATGGTTCATAACGATCTCTCGACTTGGTAATCGCGCGCGGAACTCGTTCGGCAGAGAAATCAAGCAGGGGCCGAAATCCATCACGGGAGCCGCTCCTTCCCCGAACGCGAACGGTTCTCGCACAGCGGCGCAGCGGGGGCCCAGCTGTCGCCCAGCGGCGGCGGCGGCGGCGGCGGCGGCGGCGGCGACGGCGGCGGGAGAGGCACTCGTAAATCGGCGGCGGGAATTCGCCACCGCTACCACCGCGGCGTGGCGTCGGCCCCACCAGCTGCAGCAGCGTGATGGCGCCGTTCGGGCTACGTTCCTTTTCGGGTAGCCCGCGCCCGCGCCACCACCCGCTCGCGCGCGCGAGATTCAGGTTGCGCGGCTCCCGACCCGAGCCCCGCGCCTAGCCGCGCCGCGCCGCGCCGCGCCTCCCGAGGCACGCCAGTTCGACGCCGTATAAGGCCACGAGAAAGCCGCGGCGCCGGCGAAGGAAGGGGACGATGTCACGCGGGCACGCCTGCCACCAGCTCGCGGGCTCGACAATATTTCAAATGCGCCGGGAACACTACTCGCGAAGGAGGAAATCGATTCAATTTGAGCTATGAAGTCAATCAAGCGGTGGCATAACAATACTCTTCCCCTGCCTCGTTGGGTGGATGAGGATGCCTCGCAGGGTACGCACGTGGCAACTCAACTGTTTCTAACGATAGGAAACGGGCAGGTTCATTATTCGGTCACACTCTTACCCACGTGTGTTGGTATTCGAACTCATTACACAGTAGTAGCTTTCCCCCTTTTTTGCCTTTCAACCGATAGATGTTTTAACTATTCACAAATTATTCCTTGTTTAAGTTGAAGCAATACATATTTGGAGGGTGGGGGGAACAGATCTAGTGCGTTCGTATATCGAACAACACAAATGCAACAAGTTCCATGAAACACATGGTTTCGAAGAAGCAACACGTTTTTGGGAACGAAAATTCTTGAATGCAAGCTCAAGTTGCGCTAATATGTTGCATTTCCAAAATGTTATGAAATTTTTTATTACAACTCATCCATCCCATCATCTCAAAAGGATTTAATTAAAATACAAAACTCACTTCGAAACCATAAGTAAGTACTCATATAGTACAATTCATGATAAGAAAAATAGGTAATCTAATATTTCTCACATCCAACTTGGGGAGTAAAATAATGTTAATGTATTAAGAAAGGCGAACAAAGCTGCTTATTACTGCTTCTCTTCCCCCTTTTCATTTGCATAAGGAATTATTTTTATCGAAACATTCATTACTGAATGTGGACAAACTTGTGTTCCGTTGCAAACATCCTCATTTAATAATGTAATATTATCATGGGTGTTCAAATGCGGAGAAACAAGGCTGGTTCAGATACATACAGCTCTGGTAAATTTAGTATCTGATAAACGAAGTGCACTACATAGTTTTAACAGATTCTTTCATTAGTACAAGTTTCATTCATTTTTCGTTTCTAACTTTTTACAGCACAGCAAATAGTCATTTTATAAAACTTTCTCTTGCCCCGTAAATTCAGCAATAACCAACGGAAAGAACTTTCATTGCACATTCTGAATACTTTATCATATTGCGCGCTTACGCAAATAACTCCTTCAAATTCCACAGAAACACTTTTTTCCGCAGTTTCTGAATAAAACACTAGAGAGTTCTGATACGTTTTTATCATATTGTATAAGCAAACGAGAAAAAACCCTCTAACACTAAAAAACAATGAATTACACATGGAATTATTTAACAAATAAATCTAAGGTTATAACTAATACAAAAATTTTAATTCCTTGCCTGAAATTTTCAGAAAGAATAAGTATGGTAGCGGTGATTTAAAAAAATTAAATTATCATACGGCACAAGCATCAACTGAATGTTTTTCAGATATCCGTATTTGTAAAAAACTTTATATGAATAATGAAGAAAGAAACAAACTCTTAACGAACACTGGACGTACGTAATTATAGCATCCATTCTTTTTACCTAATTCGAGCCAGAGACTTGAAAGAAAGCTTGAGTTTAGCGGTGAAGTAATGAAGTCGTAAGTGCTCGTGGCGGACAAAACAAAATAGAGATGAGCATCGGAGCGTAAGGAGCGGTCGCTGATTCGCGCGAGAAAGGGGGCCTCACATGTGCCCCGACAATACCAGCAGGGTCACGCAGGCGGAACTATTTTTAACTCCATTCAGCGCGGCCGGCAAAAGTTGGACGCGCGGCCTTCTCATAACACGGCCCCGCCTTCCGCCTCCATCCCCGCGCCGCGCAACCGCGGCTCAACTTATCGGCCGCGGGGCGCGTTGAAAAGGGGCGAGAAATGGAGCGAGGGAGCGGCGGAGGCGGCGGCGGAGGAAGCAGGAGGTGGCAGGGGCCGGCGCCCGGTGAGCAGGAAGCCGCGTGCAAATAGAGCGAGAATGTTTTCATAATGCCAGACCTAAAGGCGAGGAAGCCTGCGGTATTGGGAAGTCGAAATGCATAAAAAACGGAAAGGAAATGCCGGCGAGAAAATCATGGTAAGGCAAGAAGCGATGTTTCAGAAACCGACGGATGCTAGATTACCTACATTGACCTACGCGAGTATGAGAAGAATCGGCTATTCAAATTACACTTACTTTTATTTAAAGATGAAAATAAATTACACTAACTTTACACAGCTACTGATAGTTTAATTGGAGCATTCCCGTAAATGCACGATAGGGCCAAAGGAACACAGAATAAACTGAAAAAATATCCGTGCTAGTTCGGGTTTCAACTACCAACATCGTCAACGAAATCCGTTTTTCCTTAGATAAGGGGAGACTTCTTTTTTAACAAGCTTCAAACAAATGGAAACGTTTTGTAATGTAACGCTTTATCTTATTCCTACTTCAGTAATTCTTTAGTAATACTTAAGTACTTTTAGTAATTCTTTCCTCAGATTGCATAAGTGGATTTCATTTTTTTTTTAATTGCAAATTCTAGAAAAAAATTGTTGCCCGTAACAAGACATTTCAAGAGACATTCTTGTTAAAGAGGTTTCACTTCTACGTCAAAATTTATCCGAAGAAAAATGTACGAACGAAAAAAAATGTAAATTGGAAGCCGAAAAAAGAACAGAAATCAAGAAATGTCATCTTACTATGAACGCTTACGCGGACCTACTGAATTATACTACGTACTTTAGGTAATGGTATAACCTGTCGCTTATCGCATCAGGAGAGCAGACCGTTCGCTTTGGAAGACACGCAAGTTTTGCACTACCAGGCGTTAAAATTCTACAGAACTGTCTCTTGTTTTCTTTTTAGCTAAACTTGGCGGCATTCAACGTCTCGAGAGGCTCCATGAAAAATCCTCTTAACTAAAATTTATTATTCTCTGGACACATTCTCCAGAGACCAGCACAGGAGTTGCAAAGAACCGACCGAGCGACCGCGAAGTTTCGCAATAAGGACCGCGGCGTGCGCCATAGCACTCTACTGCGCCGTCA
Organism: Acheta domesticus; assembly: GCA_031308135.1. Lineage (NCBI taxonomy): Eukaryota > Metazoa > Arthropoda > Insecta > Orthoptera > Gryllidae > Acheta > Acheta domesticus. The sequence goes on from JAHLJT010002406.1 coordinate 152,073,511, forward strand.
CAAACTTGCGCCGAGGACTGAATTTCGACCCAGAATGGAGCAAAATGTTAACGTATCTAAAGAAGATCGTCTTAGGTACATAATAACCTATCAGAAACTGGCGATAATTTATAAAAATAAATAATAGTTTTAAAATTTAAAATTTAGAAGAGAAAATATCATAATTATATTGCTTAAATAAGTGAAATCTATTAGTGGGAGAGAATACAAAAGAGACAAAGTCGCCACAAGTGCAAAAAGCTGCTCTTGAGAAAAACGCATTTAACGGCACCATTATGTTCAAAGAAATACGATTCTCAAATAGAGACCTGTAGTAATAACATATATTACACTGACTCTTCCTAAAAATTCTTATTTTTCAGATATAATCTAACCTAAAATGCGGAAAGAAAAAAACCCTTGCACTTTCGTGATTTTGGTGTGGTGCCCATGACGTCTGTCCATCGAATTGGGAATTTTATACAGTATTGTGACATGGATAAGAGAACAATAATCGGTTCTCTATGTGGACCTTTCTTGTAGATTAGAGGAGTTTCAGAATTATTTTCATCTGTGTCTTGCATTCACTTGGAAAATGATTCGATCAACTATTCGTCCTGTCAGCATTACGAACAATGATTTCTCCTCTTACAATTTATTGCATCAAAAACTAGTTCTGAACCACTAATAGCAGTTACTAGCCTCCAAATCAAAGATTATGGTCTCTACCCGGAATGATAACAGAGTGAAATCGCCAAAAACGGGGCTGCGAAGGTTGGTTAACTCGGCAAAATAAGCCCCGGGGACTGAGGATACAATGGAACGAACGCACGTCCCCGCGAGAGAGGGGACGCACAGCGTGGACCCGGAGGACGCACTGCGGCTGGCCATTGTCTCTGGATTTGTCGGTGGGGTGCGGGAGAGGGGGAACCTGGGGAGTCAGGGTGGAAAAATGGAGCCGATCGGGCGCAACTGTGAGTTACGGCGCGCGACGCTGGGAGCGCGCAGTGGTCGCCGGAAATGGAAACAGATTCCCCGCGCACTGCGGAAGCGCAAATCCCCCCTCCCCCTTTTCGCCATCGTCCCGTGGGAAAGTGGAGGGAGGGACACAGGGAGCCCTGCGGTGCCTCGCGGGTGGATCCTCGGGTGAAAGGAGGACCTCTGGAAACACAGAAACAGGGCCGACGCTAATTCCGTCCGAGCGCCCAGGCGCTCTACCTTACGAGGAAGCAGGGGGTTTTACTTCGGCCATTGTTCTCTAATCACGCTGCAATTTTAATGCAACAATGGCCGCGTATCTTCCCGACTGTTAAAAGGAATTTCTTTTTTTTTTCAATTTTATTTCTTCATGTTCGTTATTTCTACCTTTCTGGACATGATACAATAGAAGATAAAATACCTCGGTACTCTGCACAACTTTTGGACTTACGGCACTCATGATACAATGTAAAAGATATGCTCGCCCACTCCACACTTGTGGTTCGAAATATTATTGAAACTCAATAAACTCTTCAAAAGCACAAATTTTCTTTCATTTGTTTAAAAAGCATGAATTCCTTTTGTAAATTGAATTTTCTACTATAGAAAGAAGAGTTCCAACAACATCAAAGATACTATTAAATTTAAGATTACCATAAGGTAATAATATGTAGCTAAGTTTAGTGACGAGATACAGCAATGCCTCCTCTGAAATAACGAATGTCCAGAACGTTAATACTTTCATATTCAATAATCACTTGAGCGCGATCTTACGTGCACAAAGGAAACACTGGCTTTCAAACGCCGCCTTCTTTGTGATGCTTCCCCGTGAGGTAGAGGCGCCCGGCAGCACCTCGAAGCACTCGACTCCAACAGCACCCATATCGAGCGGCGCAGCGGCCGCCAACCCACGACGCCAGAAGAAGACACTCGGCGAGAGCCACCGCAGCCGACGAAGACAATAGAACGGGGGAGGGAAGCAAGCCGCGGCCGAACGAAGAGAGAAAGAGATAACACAGATCGACAGGTGATAGCGAGGAGGGAAGAAAGAGAAGAGAGACAGAACGTGTGGAAGAGAAGAGAGAGAAAGAGAAGCAGGCGTGGCGGCGAACACTTACCTTTACAGGCGGTGGAGGGCCGGCCTCCAGAGGCGGACGATGCCGGGCGGGGCGCGCCGCCGCCGTCCGCGCCAGGCGCGGGCGCCGCTCCCGCTGCAACACGGCAAGCGCACAGTCAGCACACAAGAACACTTCCAGCACTATGGTCTGGTCCGATTAAATTAAGTTGGTGATTGACAATTGGGAATGGAAGGGAGCGACGTTGCCAGTTTGCGTACCGCTGGGCACGTGTTCCCGAGACACGAAGATAAACATTTGAAATAAATACTTATTAAAGAAACCAAATCATACACTCCTATTGTATGAAGATACAGCTTCAGACAAGCACCAACTTATGTTAATCAAACCATACACGCATACACACACATGCGCGTGCGCGCAAATTCCCAAATTGCCACATTTCCTTCTGGTACTCTTGAACGAGAGCAGTAGCGTCTTGGTCGATAGAACGGTCGGGGCAGGTATTCCAGAAATTCGGTTTACTTGGGAGGAAAAGGAGCACTTGTAATTTCAATCGTCCAATACAATTCGTAGTTGAAGTGTGAATTTACGGTCATCAATACGAATTTAATGTGAACGAGAATACAAAATGATGAAAACATTGCGTTGGTCTGGTTTCTTTCGATTAATCAATATTTTATCTATTATGTACTATTTTCGCGGCCAAATTTTCAGTTTAGTAGTAAAATTTAATTTATAATTTATAGTATCTACTTTTCCTGTTCTCTAACAGTTTAGATCATGGAGGCAAAAATGAGAGAATTCCACATCTGCCAGCCACTTAATCCAAGAAAATCACTCTTTCGACCCTGATACCAATTTCAAAATTCTCCATTTAGAAAATAAAGGAAATAAAAAGAACATTTTAGAAAATTTGGAAATACTAAAATTATTCAAAAACAGCAATTTAATACTTTTTATGAACAATCACAAGTAAAATGCAGTTCCAAAATAAAAGTATTAATTTACTAGCTTACCCATTCTTCCATTTCCTCCCTCAACTTTTCCTACAATCAGTCACAGTATACTGCACAAGATTCAAAATGGCGTCGAGTTGTCCCACTTTTTTAATCCAAGATACTTTGTTATATATCCTATTTCTATAAATTTTACATTGCTGATTTGTATTCTAGTTTTTATTAATAGCAATTCATATGCTAATTATATTTTTTCACTTATTTTCATTTTTCTGGAACCACTGACGACTGGATAAATTATTCCCGATACACGTGTATGTCTGTTTATTCTTATATTACAATATTAAATTTATATTGTAATGTACTTTGTGGTTGATATCTCCTCGATCTTTAATTAATAATCATTATCGATTACCAAAATATCTCTGCTGCCACCAAGGAATTTACTTTACTTCTGCAAATTTCAAATGTCTTTATATAGCCTACAATAGCAAACTACTATAATTCCATACTCTATGTATATCTAAGTACAACAAAACAAAAATAATACTTACAATCAAACAAACTCTAAATAATGCACTTAATATCAGTAGATGACCAATTATCAGCTCCCTGACAATTTTCTTATGAATTCCATGCAATTCCAATGGAACAGGAATGAGGGATAGGGTTCATTCAGGTATGACTGGTCTAGGATTCGTCTGAAACAGAAGAGGAAATTGATATTTCAAGGAAGAGAAAATGCGACATACTGCATGGAGTGTAACTTAAAACAAAATGTAAAAGAGAAAATAAACATCACCCAAAATGACTGGTATGTTATTATAGTTTTCTGAAGAATCACAAAATGCAAAGCATCTCTCATGTACTCTTTGTCAAAGTTGTGTATATTGATACTGATTAAACCCTTTATGCCACGTCCACAATGGAATTATTTACTGTAACAAAAATATTTTTCTCAACGAAAGCGTAAGACATTTTGACAAAGGCATCGGAGAGAATTTAAAATTTGTCAAAAGCGAACGACACCCGTTCCTTTTCTTCTAACAATGTCATCTTCCATTTTCCTGTTCACTGGGCCTTTGCAAAATCCATTTTCTTCGCCCCTTTATCACAAAGGCTTTAATCAGCAATTTCCCTCCGTAGACGCGAAAAGAGGCTTGCATTATCGCGTGAGAACAGTACGTGAAAGTCAACACATTAACACGCGTGCATATTGCTTGACAAGTCACGGTACTGCGATAGGGTGGGGGGGGAGGGCTTCAAAGAAAGGCGTGGCGGAAGGGCGCGGCAGAAGAGAGGCGCGCGGTGAAGGTCGATAGTCTTCGGCGGGACGCCGCGTCGAACCCGGGCCACCGGAGATTGGCAACTTCCGGCGGATATTAGCCAGAGGCTGCACAAGCTGCGTCGGGGAGAGACGAGCGCGTCGCGCGAGGGGGGCGCCCCCCTCCAATGAGGATGGGGGCGGCTGGACCCCGCAGGGCGCGTGCCCCTTGCTACGAGAAGACGGGCTATATACTGTACACTGAATGTTCCAAATCAACTAATGAAAAACGGCTAATTATTGGAACAATGAAAGTCTCTTATTTACAAGTCAAATTCAAAGAGCAATTTTACGCACTTTTTATTGCGCCATTATTTTCCTATATTTGTTGAATCTGATCTCACTAGCTAAAATTAGGCACGATTAAATAAAGTATAGAAATGTTCACGAGCAAAACAAGTCGTTTTCACTCAACCATTCTAAATAGTGACCCCACTTTCCATCCCCGCTTCTAAGAAAACGTATTCCTGGAATCCATAGCCCCTGTGACGACAGCAACTACAACACCAGAGCAGTTTCTTTCGAAAGAAGCCTACGCACTAAGTCTGCGTCCCTTACCGCGACAGTTTTATCTTTCGCCATTTTGTAACGTCGCATGCTCGGAGAAAAATGTATAAAAGCTACCGGGTGCGGCATGGCCCGGGAGGGAAAAAGGCTGTATATCTGTCACTTTCGTTTCTCGTATAAAAATTGACGTAGCTGAAAAAGAGGAAAAAAGGAATAACATGCAAAAGAAATATCTTTCCTCAGATTACTTTTACGAACGTGAAGAACTGTGAATAAACAATACAATGTGACTGGAGAAAATGGACAAAAAACAATACATGTGTGAAGTATTCGCTCACTAGAATTTTCGATTCACCTGCTATATACTAAAGAATTCAAGCATTACATTCATTATAGGCAGAGCCTTTTCTACTTGTCTACAACTACATTTCGCTCAAAATTTGACCACTTCCAATTAGGATAATTGCGCAAATGGCGGAATTCATACTCAAAGAAACGAACGCAGAAATTGAGTTTTTAAACATATTTTTATATGCTGATTTATCTAAACAATCTACAACCAATTATAAAACAACAAAAAATTTGACTAGCATTTACATTACATTCGTAAATAAACGAGCCATTGTTTCTCGATGACCGTCTAAGACATGGGACAATTAATGTTTAAGACAACAGACGTCTCATATTTTCTGTTCTTCTACCAAATGTTAATCATACTAACGTTGCAGTTCTAAAATTTCGGGCTGAATTCTCCCACATTTTAATGATAGAAACGTTTTAGTATCATTGACGAATGATATTTTTATTTAGTTAATGCTGCCGTTTGGGACTTACTATAGTCCTTCCCTATTACTACGGAACCAAAACGAGAACGCAACGTCGGCAGTTATCATATTATAAAAATAATTCGCCGATAATTCCAAAACAATTGCATTTTAAATGCAAATAAAATATAACATTTTATCTAATGCTACAAATAAAATTTAAATACGATATTTATAATACAAATTTGGATGTATATTGCGACAAAACTAGCTCATCGAGGACCTGAAAACAAACAAACAAGCACACACGCATACAATTACAAGCTTTTCAAATTATTCATATCCTATTCAAACAACCCGCGTGTTTCTTCAAGCATTCTGCAACGCGTTGCATACCAATCATCAAATTTTCTTACATTATTAACGACGAAGCACGGAAAATTGTTAAAATTATTTAACATGCTTCTCATACCGTAAGTAACATCGATCCAGATTCCGCTCCGTGAGCTGTGAGAGGTGTTTTGAGAGAATGCTGGCCAAACAATGAGTTGCGTTCCATAGGCCAGATGCAGCTGGCGATTTCGACAATCGGTCCGACCTCCATCTCGAAGATTTCACGATGAAGACTGCACAAACTGCGTCTGAGCGGGGGCGGCATACTAGGCCACAAGGAATCCTCCCCCCAGAAAGCTTTGCCAACCCGGGAACGAGATTTCGGTGGAGGATCCTGGTTGCAGGCGTGTGTCCCCCTAGCACTCTTCCACGTGGTCGGCGGGCCCGCTGGCGGGCGGCGTTGGGGGCGGAGATTTTGTGCCAGAGAAACTTCCCCCACGGATCCTGGAAATAATGCCCTGCACTAACGGACAGCCCAGGTAGATGGCCGCAAGAGTGCCCCAACGGAGAAGCAGCGGCGAGAGGGGGTGTACCCTGCTGGGAAGTGAAAGGTCAGGGAGAATGACAAGAGTCCGCCGTTTCGAACATAGCCAATGGCGGAATAAATAACAAAGAATTCAGAAGAAGCTCAACACTACCTACAACCATGCTTTGCCAACCGACAAAGGAATCCATTTCGATCATAACGGGGCCTAGCTGAAAGAAGCTTACGAGTTGGTCACTGTGCTATGTATGAGTTATATCCTGTGAACATACCCGGTTTCGCCAAGCGAAATTTCTTTATAAAGGATAAGTACACATTTTCTTCAAAACTATACGCGTGGCTACCAAAAATATAAAATATCTTCAAGCACGCAAGGTTCTTTGGCAAGAGCCGAAATGTCTGATAGAAGACTGACGATAATTTTGATGAAATTTAAAGCCATTTAAACCAAATGAAAATGTTGGCTTCATCTAAAGAACCACCAAAAATCATAATATCAGTTTCCAATTATAATTCCCGCAATATCAGACATATCGAGCGAGGAATAACATTTTTAGTGTGAGCCCAATGTATTGGTTTAGGCACTTGTGTAGTTGAAGGAGCGGCGGACAGTCAGAAGTTTTAAAGAAAGAAAGAAAAGAAAAAACAACAACCAGACATTTTTTCGCTTTCAGGGTCTCCTAAAACGTTTATTTACGTTAAAATCTCTTTCTCTCTTTTAAAGTGAAGTTTCTGTTCACTACTTGTAAAAGAAAGTAAAAATGCGTGAATTCTCAACTAACAAATGACACATCAAACCCAGAATTTTTTTATTAGAAAAGACGCATTTAAAAAAAATGTGAATATACAAAATCTTGTTTATTTTGAATACTACGAATATCTTCATGAGTTCCACCATGTCTAAATCTCTTGCATATCTACTATAAACAACTAAGCAGTCCGGTCCAATGGGGAGCAAGTTACGCAAGTGCCAGTGGGGCGTGCAAAAATCGCACACCGCACTCCATTCCCTTCCCCCCCTCTGAGCACCGAGGCAGCCGAGTGCGTCACGGAAGCGCCCCAAGGCGAACGTAATTAATTGCTGAAGGCCGAGCGAAGCCCTCCGCCGCGGCGCCCCGCCCCGCCCCGTCAGCCCAATTTCCCGCGAGGGAGGCGCCGGGGGGCGAGGACAGGGGACGGACCAAAGCGGGACGAAACGAGAATGATTTCTAGGAAGAAGAGAGCAGTCCGCCGTCGATGGCGAATGTCGGCTTCTCACAAAGTGGCTACACTCAGGCCCGTGTTAACGCACTGGGCACGGGCCCCGAATGTTCAAAGACACTCGATAATTCTTAAAAAAATATTAATATTTTTTTTCAAAAAATAAAATAAAACTCGTATAAAAATTATGCATGATTAAACTACACGCAAAAAATTGGCATAACGGACTGATGTGTCGCGCATCCCTGGATAATACGTATTTGTACCATGGATGTTGTATGGTTTACATAATAATAAGTATTTATAGTAGGTTGCTGGTTGATGCGAGAATGTCGCTCGGTGATGAGATGTTTAGTTTTTTTAAGAAAACTTTTCTTTAAATGGGGGGGGGCAGTGAAAGTAAGAAAAGGGGGGTCCCCAAATTACGCCCAAGAGCCCCCAAAGCTGCTAAAACCGGCCCTGACAACACTTCCATTCATGAGGTATGCATTTGTCAGATCTACAGATCACTGCTGAGGTCCTATTTTCTAAAAAAAATATTAAATCGTTTAAAAAAACACCTCAACTGTTTCTATTCCGCAATTAAAGGAAAATTTAAAAAAAAAATCTCTCTTGAAAGTGACAATGAATGAAAAGGGTAAGGTTCGACTAAAGAATGTAAGTGAATAATTCTTGTTCAATACAATCAATAACAGCTCACAATAGTGGAATCCAGGAGGACATTGTAATTTGTAAGTACAAAAGTTAATGTCACGGCGACTTACAAGTGGCATTCACATATTTATTTTAACCGGATCATTGTAGCGAAGAATAGTGGCAATTAAATATAAGTGACCTAGAATCAAAAAGTCTGAGATAAGAAAGAGACTTTTTTGAAGAAGCGGGTAGTTTGCGGAGACTGCCATGATGAATGGTAACCAACTAGTTGAATGGTACAACTGCCAACTAGTTGAATGGTATCTTTCTTAGGGAGCATTTATGAGCATATACACTATACAGCATCATTCAAAAAACTAATAATGGCGAATGAACATATCAAATTATCTCTACATATGTAAATATGGCGTGGTGAAAGAAAAATAAAAGAGTACTAATGATTAACGATGCACTAAATAAGTTTGCTGTGAAACGCAAGCATTAATGTGGTTATTTCTGTAGTACTAGAGTAATATTCAAACGTGGCATCGAAAGCTAATTTTAGAATTTAATATCAATCGATATAAAATTACATAAAACGAAATAACACTCTCTAAAAACACAGACGCAGCCTTACTTCATAAAAACGCCATCAGCTGCATGCTACTCCAGTGGAGTAACGCAGGCGGATCGAAGAAACAGCGGACAACTAGAGGGCACTGTCCTCACCGCTCGCTTCCCAATCGATACAAACCTCCCCCGAATCAATTGCGACATTTCCTCACTTACTGGTTAATGCGTGGAAGTAGAAGTGCAATAACAAAAGCATTCAATTCAAATGCGAGGAGATACATGTATATACACATACACACACATATGCACATGCAGAAGCATTTGCTTGCGTACCATGAACCTGAAAGCATTATCTGAATACAAGCTATTTTAATTTTTGTTTAAAAGTAAATGGTGGCCTCTCATTTCCTGAAACAAATTTCCCCTTGCTTTCCCCGGTCTTTTAGCGTATATTTTCGTTTTTCACTGATGCGATTTGTAAAGTATTTCACTATTTTTTAAAGTAAGCCGGAATTAGCTCTCTGATTGAGAAATCTGAGTTAGTATTTTTTGCTGGACTAATTTGTTTAAGGAATAATATATATTTATATAAGCATCTCAATTTTCCCTGACTTCTAACGATACATCTATAAATTTCCTGCTTTTCCCGGTTTTCCGTGTTGGCCATTCTGTTACCTCTTCTTGTCGCAATTGTAAATATTACTTTATTCGGTACCATCGAAAGGTGAATACCATACAATTATATTTTGAAATTAAAAGGTCAATATGATATACGAGAGGTAAGATGATATAGAAGTTTACCAATAAGGGTAGTAAAAACCCTAAACGAGAGGTCTAAAATATTCTATGCTATTTCTTACTCTCGAAAACGTATTCCACGAATTTATGAATATTTTTTTAGAGAAATACTTAAAAAAGAGTGTGTTAAAGGATTTCGCAATTATCTGCGACCTTAATTACTATTTACGGAACTCAAAGTATAACTACTGGAAATATTAGGGTAGCTGAAACAATGTTTTGGGGAAAGCAGCTCTTCAGAAAACCAAAATATTTATAGTATTAAAGTTGGTTAACAAGAGTTCACCCCGCAAAACCATTAACCCATGGCCACCGGAGCGTTGAAGGTTACCTCAAAATTGACTTGACGAGATTGCTTTTTCGCTTAGCACGCGCGTTCTCTCTTGCAGACTTGTTTTGTGGATAACAGTTTTCTAGCACACATTTTTAATTCCTTCTCTTACCGCACCCGGGTTATTGCATGTCAGCAAGGATGTCAATAATTAAGGGGAATGTAGTGGTGTAAGGAGAGTGAAAACTCTGACATTCACACGAAGATTTGGGGAGAAATGAAATGCTATATATTGTAGTAACAAAGGAAGATCCAACATAATCTCATTAAGTCAAAGAACAGAGAAGGAAAAGCAGTGAAGATACGACAAAAAATAACTTTTAATTCTTCAATTTTGCTATTCCTTTTGTTTGGACTGGAGAACTGCGGAACACAGAACTCCACTCAGTATTTGGTTCAAAGCGAAGCTAAGTGAACAGGGAAGAAATAATGAATAATGGAATTAAATGGAAACTATAATGGGAAAATTGCATAAAATGAAACAGCAAAAAAAATTGAATTACGTCATGAAAACCCGATCGACACAATACAGACTTCAATAAAAATGTCAGTGAAAAGGAACAGTGAAAGAAGATGAGCTAGTCGAACCCATTAATACGCAAGAACCAGCTAAAGCAGATGGAGAGAACGGGGAGGCCCGGGCGGGAGGCAAGTGTGAAACGGAGCGGCCGGTAAAAAATGCGCAGCGCCTTTTTCGTTTCGCGGGTCATAGAGCGCGAATTGCACGTGGGTGGTGCCCGGGCCCGCAGCCTCCGGCGCCGCGGCCGCAGCCGCGCCACGCCACGCCGCACCAGCGTATCGACCACTCTGGCGTCTTCTCTCCGCCTGCGCCGCCGCTCCTCCGCCGTCGTCCTTGCTCTCGCGGGTGAATGCACTTTCGCATCTATTGGCGAGAACGGAGAAGTCGCTCCAAAGTCGTGGAAGTTCGTGCGGGAAAAAGCAGGTGGCGGAGAAAGCGATAAAGGGAAAGAAATGGTAGCATTGGCTGTCGTCGCGATCGAGAAGGGTATTCAATTGCGCCTTGCCGTGGGCGAATCTATCGGCCACACCAGTTGCAAAAGCTTTGCGAACGCTATAACAACTGAAAATCGAATTCGTTATCTTAAGTTCGTGGCGTAATCAGCAAATGATAAAGAAAATGATATTAACAAAGCAGAAACTCAGCTGCACTAAGTCGCCAACACATCCACTGATATAGTTTGGAAACGCCAGTGACGCAGAGCAGTTGCACAAACGTTAAATCTCGCACTTCTCGAGGAGAGCACATGCAAACTGGCCTAATAGTAAGAACATAAACACTCACGTTGCCTACACAGGCACTAACAAGGCAGACACGCCTATGCCCTTTGCCAGCTTGCGACAAAGCGGAGGCCGCCATGCCAGCCGACTACGCGATGGCTGGGGAGGAACGAGGCGTTACGTGGGCAGAGGACCAACGACATATGAGGAAGTACTGAAGGTGCGAAGGAACAACATATTCCTTGAAAGCTGGTAACAAGAAATGAGAAAAATAAAGAAATGCGTAAAAAAGACTGGATGTCAATACATTAGAAATAAATAGAAAGAAATACCAAAAATAAGAAAAGAGAACAAAAAATAGTTATGTAAGGAATAGTTAATAATGTACAGAAGGGTATAAAGAATAAGTGGGAAAGTAAATGAAGTTTAGCAAGTTCGCTAATACGAAAAGCGAGAAGGCAGGAAAAGACGGGGGTGGGCCTTCACTAAAGGAACGGAAAGCACTGAAAAATACAGACGACGTTTAATCAGAAAAAAAATTTAAAAAGGCTTGAAGGTCTGCGTAAAATACGAAACTAAAGTAGGCAATGGTTGGTAATAGCACTGAAAACAAGCAAGGATTCGGGATAAAATAACTTCAGAACCTCGTAGCTTGAACAGAGCAGTGGATCTCGCAGGAAATGAAGTGGCGAGAACGATGCGGCAGAGCCTGTCGTTGGGGACAGTACTGTTAGCAAAGACTGGGGCCGCAGGGTGTCTGCAGTGGCGAAAATGCCGACGGCGGGAGGGGGTGGCGGCAGCGGGGTTTGGAGCGAAGACCACGGTACCCGGCGGGGACGCAAGAGTGCGCGCTGTTTGCTCGGCGGATCGTCGCTCCGACGCTGCAATATCTTCGCCCCCACTCACACTCGGCGCCGCGCTGTCTCACCTGGCGGCGAAATTAGAGTTCGCGGCGAAGGTGTGCGCTGTCGGCTCCTTGCATCACCCAGGAAACTGCAAACGCCTTATCCGCACCTCTGCTTCCTCCCACAGATTCGTTGCTAAGATCGTTGTTCACATTCTTTTATTCGCTGCTTTTCTGGAGTATTCTTGTGACAGTACGTAGTGACAAGTACAATAGAAAATACTGTTTATTGCATCTCAATCTCGAAATAAACGAGATATTGAAAGACAGAAATAGAAAGAAAAAAAAGAAATCAGAAGTAATTTATACAACATGAAATGATAATTCATCATAAAAAGTAGCAACATGGCCTCAGATTTCTACAGCAACAATAGAGAAAAATTAAATTGCAAACACTGTAATAAATTAAGTTTAAAGATTTCGAGAGATATAAACGGTTCCAAACAACGTCCCTTTGCAAGAAAGGTTTGTTTACTCAGCTTTAAGCAACCAATTTCTGTCACTGGATTACGCCAACAGTACAATACTGCAACACTTCACATTCTCGAAATTCCGTTTCATTGGGAAATCGATGCTCTGAATATGAAACGTCGTGCTTACAGTGTATAAGAAGTGCATGTGCAAATTACAAATTTGGGACACTTCAGTGAATAGGAAATGATTTTTTTGCCAACGAACATCTAGCAGGAAATTGCATATACATGTGATATTTGCCCTTGATTATTAGGTAACCCCGTATGGAAAGATATTCGGCTCGTACATGAAATATTATTGACTGCGTTAGAACGTGACGAGCTGAACATCTGTGCACAAAAAGTTGCCTAAAATCAGCGGAAAATATTACACATATAACTTCGTTACACATAGTAATATATTTGCATATTCATTGGCGAAAAGTTGTCATTATCGAGCCCTCAACTTGACCTAGAAGTTTGTAACATTGGCATTTTGTTGCAGTTTCCCCAGCCTAGCCCGTTGGTGCGGACAGAAGGAAAATACAACACATTCAGGGAGATGACGTGTCATAAAAAAGGAAAAAGCAACATGGTCAATGGCAACCTAGGGGGTCCTTCAGCGGTCGAGGAGCGAAATCCAACCGCAGTGGAGCAGCGGCACTGGCGGCGTCGGGCCATGCGTTTTTTCAGCTGTCGGAAGCGCGCACGGAGCAGAACGGATGGGCCCGCGGCCGCGCCGCAGCTGTTTTTCAATCCCGAGGCCGATGCCCGATAGCGATGGATGCGCCCTGACGCTGCGGCCCTCCGTCCTCCTCCCGTCCGCACGGGCCCACCAGGGAGGTAGGCTCCAGGCAGCAGCCCTCTAGCTCCGCATGTTTTCAATCTTCCTGCCTCCCTCTTCTTGGCCTGTCGAGAAACCTTTTTTATGCCGCACCGTAGAGAGAAAGATCTCGCGAAATTGCTTCTTATCTTCCGGCTGATCGTGAAGTCACTACTTTTGACATTTTCAGGAATTTACTAATGCTCCACTGAGCTTGTCATCCCGGAGTTCCCCCGGGCACATTTCATCTTATCTAATCTATGTTCCTTCAGTTTCTTCTTAGTGTCATTTGCCAATACATCATGTCACCTACAGAAAGTCCTTCCAAAATTTGGCGAATCACTTACATTACATTATAATTAAAGACTATCAGTAACTTGTAAAAAAGTAATGAATGAGATTACGAGATCTCTAGATTCCCATTACGAAAAATAAGGACTTGCTTATGTATGCTGACGGAGTAGGTACAAAAATTGATTGATTAATTAAGGTTTAGAGGGCGCTTCAACTACTAAGGTCATTGGAGCCCATATCACGTACGTAAAAAATATGTACCTTCACATTCCAATTAAAGACAATATTGATTCATTGACAATATTATTCGCGGTGCATCAACAGCTCAGGTCATTAGTACCTTAAGTTTAGTGTATGTTTTCCCCACAGGTGGTAGTGGCGGTCATCTTCCCCCGCTGTATGGTGAGTTCCGAAGCCGACTTATCTGTCGGCTAGCGGGCTTTTCCCCCCACCAAATATCTCCCAGCAGTGGGGCATCGCCTCAGCCGGGACAAGCTCTAATCTCCCAAACGGTCTCTCGTCTTGTGTGATAATGTAGTGCGTGTTAGTGGGTGCGCGTGTATGGTGTGTGTGTGTGTGTGTGTGTGTGTGTGTGTGTGTGTGTGTGTGTGTGTGTGTGTGAGAGAGAGAGAGAGAGAGAGAGAGAGAGAGAGAGAGAGAGAGAGAGAGAGAGAACAAGGGGGTAAGGATAGGGCAACGAAGTGGAAGGAAAGATCGCTTGCGCTCCGTGGACCGTTTGTTAGGGTACTGCTGCCGCGTTCGCCCGGTATTAATCAGAGAAATCACAGAAAACTACCGATCAGAGCAGACGACTGCTAAAAATCTCCTGCAGATAGTGTCTGAATTCGACCTAGCGCTCTAGCTAGTGTCGAAAATCCTGCCACCGCCACGACTCCAACTTAGGACCTCCCAGTCAAAGGCACTGCAGTGATCTCAGTTGATGCTCTGACCCACTTCTCTCGGTTAAACACAATATTAATATTATTCTTTTGTAATTTCCATGGAGAAGTTTCTTCGTAACTTCGTATGCTGGCGAAGAGAAAGAAAATTCGATACGACCATTTCCACGGGGGAGTTGCAAAACACACTCTCATACGCCTAATAGCTAATCACAATACCTGGACAATACGGTCTGGAGCACGATGTTTCGGCTCATTGTGATAAACACGATTGACGACGGGACAAACATTCACGTCCCGTAAACCCGCATTCCGAGCGACCACAATCGCTGTCGCGCGCGCCCGGCCGGCCCCGCGCCTCCGCGCTCCGCCCCGCCCCGTCTCTTTCCCCCCGCCGCCCGCACTGCAGCGAAATTCGCGCTCGTTCTGCGGGAAAAGCGGCGGCGGCGGCAGCGTGCGATAGCGGCGGCGCAGCGCCGGGTGCGGCGCGGCAATCGTTCGACGCGGCGGTAATCGCCGCCCAAATGGCGCGTGGAGATTCCCGCGCTCAAGTCACAGAGGACCTCTCTATCGGGGGAGGGCGGGCGGGGCTGCGATCGATCGCGCGGGTGGAGCATGCACCGGCCCGGCCGCGCGACTCGCTTGGCGGGCGGCCCCCGAAAACATACATCCGCTTTACGCGCATTCCAGTACACGTGCTTCTTTATGCTGTGTTCCCGTGAACGCAGCACGCAATAACCCAGCTATAGTCATGTAACTGACTGATGTAAGGATACATCTGGCTGTTGGGGTTATACTCGATACGTAGCTTCACGTGGCTCCCAGACACTGACTATGATCTTGTTGCATGATGTCGCGGGTCTTGTGTTTCTTTAGTCTACGGACCCAGAATACCGATTAACAATTTTTGTTCCAGGCAAAATGTATATTCTCATCTACTTCAGTTATAAAAAATCAGAAATAATTGTATAACACAATGGCAACTACACGTAAAAAAACGAATGATCGGGTGAATATATTTTACAGCAAGCTGTATAATTTCTGTCCCTGCCTCAACAATAGTAAATATATTTTGAAAAGGAAATATTCGTTTAAGTTTGTATTGCCTCCAAAACTCCATCCTTCAAACGCAATGCATTTTGGTCCATATGTTCTTGTCGTACGTCCATGAATCATATTATTAATATAAAAATTCTTTATCCAAAATCTAGTGTGTATGTTTTAAAATGCTGGAGGGAATATATATGAAGGGCGTTCTCGCAGGTAGCCACATGTACAGCAAAGTTTACTCTGTACGTTACTTTGTGCACACAATAATTTCTCCATACGCAAACCTCTCCACTTTCACTCTCCCAACACGCATGTAACAGCATTTGGGAGTATACCAACAGAAGCACTCACCTCCACGCATGTTCGTACTTCATTCTGCGCTTATCTCATACTTCATTCCTCCCTCCAATCATTATACTCTCTCCTCTCCATCACTATCTGCTAGGTAATCAACGGATGAGGCTACACAGAGTTCTAAGCGATGTATAAGCATGCATAAATGACAAACGGACCTCCAGCAAACTATAACGCACATACAAACGGGGAAAGCGCAGGATGTGCGAGCCAGCACATGTCAACGTATATGCAGATCTAACAAAGACGCCTCCAGGGAGCACATGCTCAACCACACCACCAAGCACTCCACGCATTCGATACATGCACACGAGTGCACGCGGAAACGCAATCTCTCTCGCGTCTACGGAATGCAACCGAACAAGGCATGCAAGCACGCACGGAGCCAATAACGAATCGGGGCACGAGACGAGAGTGGTAGGGTAAGTCTGCGAGAAGAGGAGAGGAGCGGAGGAGAGGCGGGGACGTGAGTGGAAGCGGGGAAGGAGAAGGCAGAGCACTGAATGGCTGAAAGGGCCTTTGTCTCCGCGCCCGTCGCAGCCACTGCGGCTTTTGTGGTGCTAACGAGCAGGAAATGGGGGCGGGGCGGGGTAGTGTGAGGCAGGGCGGGGACGAGAGGGCGCACAGGCGGGGAGAGCGCTAGCAAGTCCGGCACCCGTTCTACCGCGGGGCGTACTCTGCCGCGGCAGGAGTTGTATGCCGTATCTAGCACTAATAGTTGCCGGCCGGACTCGAACCGCGCTCCAAGAGCCGCACAGCAGGCACCCAAAGCCCCGGGAACAATGGGCGTGGATCGGCCGACATTCGCCCTGTCGGAGGCGGAACACCAACAGGACGTCTGCCATTGCCACAGAAAATACGACGTATTAGGAACTGCAAATTACTGAAACCTGATGAGCACACAAGCCAAACGTCACCAACATGCTTCGGATGAATAATTACGAAATTCGACACTGAACTGCTGTGAAGTCGATAGCACGAAATGCCTCGCACAATATTTCTAGAATTTATAAACGAGGAATACACGTTCCAGGAAAAGAGTGACAATGTTGTGAATTCGCAGATGAGATGACAACACGAGGGGGCTCGCATATATTTAACGACTGAAAAAGTTAGCATCGGGAGGGGGAACCATGGCGTAACGGTTAGCGCATTCGCCTTCCCCTGCTGTAGCCCAGGGTCGATCATCAAACAATCTCTATGGAATTTGTGGCGGTCAGAGAGAGCTCTCGACAGGTGTTTGGGATTCTCTCGCCTCCCACGCCTCTCAATCCGCCATTCCTTCATTATCTTTTACTTCATAATCATAATAGCTCTCATTTACTCATTAGATCAACACTCATGGGCCTCAATGACTTCAACTGTTGAAAGGCACGTAAACACCAATAAGTAAGTAAATACTACGAGCAACTGGGCATTACAAAAACCTTCGAATATAGAAATTCAAGTAAAAGAAAACTAACAAAAATGTTTTACACGACACGTCAGTTGAAATTTGTAATTCTAACACAAACATTTTAACTTATTTTATTATTATTATTATTATTATTATTATTATTATTATTATTATTATTAGCATTGAATGCACTGGCAACGGATCTGATTACTGTTACTGATTAAATCAATTGCACAGAAACATAACTAAGCCTTAATGAAAGAAAAAACCCTCTAATAACCATCACAAGTCAAAAGTTGCAAGCATACTTCAATTTAGGCCAACCAATATAAAACAAAGAACATACTTTACCTAAATAGCCATTAAGTGAAAACAAAAGCTACATCACATCCTGATGTTTGTTTTCACCAATACGTCAAGTATGGGATGCTCCAAGCTGGAATGAAAAAAAAAATCTCACGCCTGGATCTTCTCCCGCACACTTCCCAACGATCAAGTGCACTGCCAATCCGCGGAAGAAAGCGCGCACAAGGAAGCCTTTCGCAAGCATGCGAAGAACTGCGACTACCGCGTCAGCGCACTTGCAAGCTGAATCAGTCGCCAGCGTTTGCACACCGCGCGCCTGTCGTCAGCAGCGCGCGACTGGACGGATTGTCTAACGCTCAGCCGGTC
Organism: Acheta domesticus; assembly: GCA_031308135.1. NCBI lineage: Eukaryota > Metazoa > Arthropoda > Insecta > Orthoptera > Gryllidae > Acheta > Acheta domesticus. The sequence goes on from JAHLJT010002406.1 coordinate 152,091,596, forward strand.
GTCGGCCTTCTAATCTCAACATCCGTCAGCTGCTTGCGCTGTTATCTCAACGGGGGCTTTGTCGGTGGAGTTTCCACCTGGCGTAAATACACAAAGGAAATCTGAGAATTGAGAACATCGTGCAAACAAAGAAAAATTGCTAAAAGAAATAATGAATCGTGAATGAATTAAGTCTCTGAAAGTTGCTCATGCACCAATATCCCTACGAATTAGAATTTCTTTATACATATTCAGAAAAACTGCATATGAACTAGATTTGAAAAATGCAAATATTTGATTGTGTTATCCCGTCAATTCTCAACCTGTGCGTACTGCCTGAATTCTCATACTCACTGCCACACTGCTTACAACATAACTGATGTCAGGCAACAGTTCTAAGGAAAATGCCGCTCGCCTTTAAATATTTGCTATTCACATGTTGCATTATGGAACAGCAACGTTTTTGATATTCTTGGTATAACACGAACTGTTTTACTGTGTATCCTTACACACTACACTATGCTATTACTGTATTTGTGAAGTTAAAATATTTAATTCATTGCAGTTCTATACGATAGTATATTATTTGTTGCTGAGCACTGTGCACGCTACTTTTTGAAATACTGTTTTGTGTTTGTTCAGCAGGGTTTTTGCCTACAGCAAACTAGTTGCCTGGCCAGTAGTTGTCGTGAAATAATACTTTACGGAAGAAATAAGATTAAACGATCAAATCCATTAGCAAGACCTTTAAATCAGTGTGGCATTATGGGAAAACATGATGTATCCAATCTTCTCCCCGAAATGTCCACCTTAAAATATCTTGAGAAGACGTACAGGAGGCCCAAGATTCCTCCTCCGCCACGGGAGGGGGCGCAAGCGGAAAGGAAAAGGGAGCAGCACGGGAAGTGCGTTTAATATTTGCTCGAGTTTCATTAACCCGGCGCAGGCGGGGAAGACAGACGCCACAGCTTCCTCCAACCCCACTCGGGCCATACGGGCGCGCAGGCTGCTCCCATCGCCGCATCCCTCCCCGAGGCGGAGTTACTGCACTCAGCCCACCCCGCCGCTCATCCTCTATCCTCATGCGGCGCACGCGTCCTGTAATACCCGCGTCCAATCTGCCAACACCAGCGGGGACACCTGCTCCACATGTTCCCTTTCCGCCCGTCTCAAAACGACGCTCCCTCATTTTTCATGCTTGTTATTGGTAACCTCACCTCGCAATTTAAAAGATCAACGCACTTGCGACTTATTTTGGCCTTTGCTTAGCAATTTTACTTTTCCAAATTCACTTCTTATTGACCTCTAAATGTAATTACATCTGGATCCCACATCATATTGTCCATCTTTTCTTATTACTTCCAGTACAACTATACTTCCCTCCTCTCGCAGCTCTCCCCTCCCTCCCGGCCCTGCTTTTGACCTCCGCCTTGCTGTGAGCGCCTGCGCCGCCGCCCCCGCCGGGCCGCTCCGCCAGGACCCCGGTAATGAATTCCCGCGCCGTAAAACTCGTTCTGGCGAGGAACAGGCATTTCTGGAGAAACGCTTATTTACGGCTTTCGGCGCCGCAGAGGGGGGTCGCTTCCCCCACCTCAATCCTCCCCCACAAGCACATCCAGTGTGTCTCTTCGCCCCCCCCGCCACGCTCGTGTGGATCTTATTAGTCCGACACCACTCGTCTTCGGTCTACGACGCTCAACTTCACCTTCTTCACCCACACGCTCCATCCACACCTCCACTTTGTTCGCGCTCCGCCCGCCCCTTGGCAGCCGCCTGCGGCCGGTGGCGCAATGCGAATCCCGGCGGGAGCTCCGCCCTCGCAGCACACGGACGGGCGCCTCCGCAACTGCGCCACTCGTCAAAGGAAAATGAGAAACCTTCCGAATGTTTCTATTTCCCTTTCATCGCGTTACATACACCGCTTGCACTGCAGACGTCCTGTTGACTTAATATTCGAGAAGTTCCTGAAAGATGAAAATACGCCTGTGCGACGGAGGAGCTTTACGGGAAGTTCTAATCAGCGTAATAAATCAAATTACACTTTTTCATGAACTGGATGACGTAAAATTATAAACGGATGAAATGCGACCCGAAAGGAAATTTAAAAAGAATTATACCACGAGCGAAGCAGCAAAATGCATGTGCTTGGATAGATAAAATGAGTCGAATACAAATAACTTTTCGCTTTAGTAGGTTAATACAAACAAACACACACACACACACACACACACACACACACGCGAGATTCTAATACGATTCCCTACTTTAGAAAATAGTAATTGTAGAATTAATCAAGTATGCAACCAATAAGTTACGCACTACAAGGGACGCAGAAAAATTCACAAATTACATTTTCAATTTAGATGTTTAAGTTTCAAATAATAATCCTAGTACAAACTACGTAATGATTTATGCGTAATGAAGGCAATTCTGTCCTTCCAACAAAAACACTGCTTTCAAAATTGACGGTGATAAATAAGCAATAATCACTCTCTAGAGAACACTGAAAACTCAACCAGCAGCTTCCCCCATCGCCATCATTAACGTTTATGAATATTCTCACAAACCTACACCAATTTTGAGTATAATGCGGGGGGAAAACACACGCTGTACACAAAATCCCGATTGGCGCTGAGCCGGCAAGCGAAGCTTAAGCCGCGCCATTCACCGCAGCGGTGGCGGAGGCGGTGGCACGTGTTTAGATCTAATTTACGAACTCGCCTAGGCATAGACACGAATAACGCGTCAGCAGACACCAACGCACGCGAACAATCGGTCAGGCCGTAATTCGCTGGTAATCCTTCCGCCTGCCACGCAACGCGGGCGCGTGGGCAAGTGGGGCGATCGCTGCGTACAAAGTAGACTCGTGCTGCAAGCTCAAGCTCCCGTAAAATGAGATCGCCCCTGTTCTCACAAAGCCTTTAGGCACTATATCGTAAACAGTAGAAGAAAAGGTGCGCGCATATATTATAAGAATAAAAGGCTCACAAAGCTATTTCACCATCAGGACTTATTTCATATCCAGTATGCCAGTCACTTATTGCAGATAGCAGCAGTAATTTATTCTCATTTTTAAACTATTTTCTCATTTTTCGAAAGTCAAAACAAAGAAAAGCGCAAAATCAGTTTGTACATGCAATAAATTGTAGACTTGCATATGCGTCATATCACGTCGCCGATGTATGCTCCGGCAATATTAGTAACAAAAGTACAAACTTTTAATAAATTAACACTATAGTAGAATGAACGCCTAACACAAGAGAGTAAATTAATACGCTTGAATCCGCAAGAAGTATAATGCTATATTATTTTCTACATTTTTATTCCATTTCATACACACACACACACACATATATATATATATATATATATATATATATATATATATATATACACAGCCTATCACTGGCAAGATTATTAACTAGAGCTGAATCGCTTAAGTTTCTGACGCCTACAGAACATTTACCTACTCTAACCCGTAATAAACTCTCATTATGAGGCCTATATTCGGCCCTGTTCACTGGTGACCTTTCAAAAACGCGTGTGAGTTCTGGCATGCTCTTTTCCGTGCTGTCCGAGACAGAAACGTGACCACATCTCATTGTTCTGTAATGGGCCTCCTGCGATAATGTTCTTTCTTTACACCGCAAGTGATGACTGGACGTCCATGCTAAACGTGACGCTGGACGTTAATGCAGAAACGCGATCCAGATTTCGCGTGAAATTAGTTACAGAGCGCCTTCCAGAAAAAAACAAAAAACCATTGGCAATATTTCAAAAGGTGAAAAATAAAACATGATAACGGGAGAGAAGTTGTATACCGTTCACTTTAGGCGATAAAATATGTTAATGTAATATGTGTACAAAAGGTGCCTAAAATTCAAAATATATCTTTAGAAAATTGCAAGTATTCAGAAATTAATTTATAAACTAGCTAAATTACCCTGCATGCCCTTTTATTTAGTAATTGCAATCTTCGGTTAAGAAAGAAAAGAAAAGAATTTTATGTATTGTCTACACCCACTCCAGCCTGCCCTGATCCACGCCGGTCTACTTCTCAATTTTTTTAAAAAAACTTTATGACATAAAACTTATTTTGCTTGCAGAGCCTTAACTTGCCAAAATTCAAGATGGAATTCTAAACATCGTTTCCAAATCTTGTTCCCGAGTCAGGCTCACGATTAACACCTTGTTCGTTGAATGCTTGAAATATGCATATGCCTACGAGTAGATTTCTTAGGCGACTGACAAAAGTTAACACAAAAGCACAAAAGAATGAAATAAACCTTTGCATACATTAAAAATATTGTACCAGTAATTATAAATTTAATATAAAACTCAATAATAAAATCAATGTCATGGTAATTTGGTTTCAGAGTTTCCATTTATTGAACACGGTTCCTGCAGCAGCGACGAAATGCGCCGAGGAGAGACAACATGACTGAAATGTTAACTTGTAGGACAAACGGCGCGCTAACAGTGTAGCAGTCATGTTATAACATTCATCCCCGCAGTTCAACTGAATTTTGTTAGCAAGCCGCTTACGGAAATGGAGTCATAAATCATCTGTGTCCGCTGCATGTGTCCACTTTCAGCAATAGTTCCACTGCAACAGACAGGGCGAGCAGTATTTTGGAAGGACAACCGAATATACAATGTTATACACTCGTCGCCCTATTTACAAGAATTTAAGTCTGTTAGCAAACGAGTTGTTACACGAATAATGCACAAGAATATAAAAAAACCAGTGAATTAGTTTTTGAATGGCGAACATCATTTTGCGAAACATTGTTAAGAGATTTCCTACATACAGCCCTAAAACGTGTTTGTTCTGCATGTGTGTGTGAGGGAGGGGAGCACCAACAAAGATGATCAACTCCCCAAACACTTGCTGTCGTCGAAAAGAATCGACTGACACTTTTTGGAAGAATCCTTTCGAAATATTATCAAAGAATTCAATGAGGGAAAACATGTTTTTATGAGGGTACAAAACATCTACAGAGACGAAACGATGTGATTAATTTCTATGCCGTACTAGAGATGTCACACTTCACACAGAAATACGTACTTATGAACGTAATAAAGCTAATGTGCGCAAAAAATTACTCTTGCATGTCACTTCATAGACCACACTACACTCTTCTAAAATGAACCGTGGAATGGTATAGTTATTCAATATTGTTCGAAGGCATGATGAAAATATAATAAAGTTACTCGATTGCGAAAAATCTCCAACCATGTTCTACAATCGTCAAGCCTGAAGAACGGCGGGATAGCTTTAGGCGGTGTGGAAACAAGAGTGGGAGGAGAAAGGAAAAGGGCTTGGGAGGCGCAGTAGAGAGTGAGAGAGCGGTGAGAGGGTAAGGGGGCTGTGAAGAACCGACGAGCGGGCGGAGATGGACGATAGGGCAACGCTAGGGTAGCGAGGATCTGCTAGGCCATTAGCCGGTCGCACCTCGTTAACTTCTAGAGGAAGATGAGACGTCTCCTTCGCTGGGCTCGATGATAATCGCCACCTGTCACCAGCGTCCGCCACTGGACGACCACCCCTTCCGTCGTCGCCGGGACAGTAAAATTCCAAGAGACGACGCTCAAGGCACCGCTAAAATTTATAGATTTTCTATGCGAGTCGTTTCAGCAATTCTCAAAAAAAGTATTTCTAAGATAATAGCTTATTTAGTATTTATATTTTCTACACACACATTATCATTTGTGAGTATATTATTTTTTAACTCTAGTAAGAATTAAATATAAATTATAAATAATATGTAAATACTGACTTGTAAAATCATATATTATTTTGTGAATTATTGATAAGGAGGGCTGTAATTATCAAAAATCTTAAGCAGGATAAGACGATTTCATCTCTTCCGTCTGCACATGATCATCTTCCAGCGGCCAGCTGATGCAACCAATTTTAATGTAATTCACTGATTCTACGTGCTCACTTCAATTAACCGAACTACCAAACAGTTATGTAGTAAAAGAAATGGAAATAAAGCACAAATGAAGTTACATAGAAGCAAGTCCATGAAGATAAAATCAAGAAGGGAATACAATTAGTTAGATCCGAATTTTAATAAGGCTGATCAAATCCGACGTCATATAAGTCCTGCACCAAAATACGTGATTCATGAATCACATGTCTTTTCTCATTGAGAGAAACACGATTACTAATGCTCGTTAGCGGACGCGAAGCGAAGGCTGAGGCCCCCGTGGGTGCAGGCGCCTTAAGCAAGCCACACATTGGCGGTGCATTTAGTTCCTGGGCGTGGCATCGCGGCGATAGTTTGACTCCCCAATTGCGCGGTGCGAGCACTCCAAGAGCGCGAGCAGGCGGCTGGGGAGGGGCGCGCTCCCAATCCAGGGGATGGCGCGGGGAATCTCCTGATTTCCCTCGGGCTCCCACGCCGCGCCGCGCCGCGCCGCCGCCTTCACTCGCGCCGTCGCGCCCTCGCCGCCTCGCCCTCCCCCCACCTCGTTGTTCATGGCCCGCCGCTAGTGTGGTCAGGCGTGTAGTCTGTTTGGCGCGAATGCTACTCATATATAAGGGGGAGGGAGGGGACGACGAGAAGAGAAAGGGTAGACAGAGAAAAGAAGAGGGACAGTGATAATATAGTTAAAGAGCTACAAAGCAGGAAAATCTTTCACGGCGAGGAGAAGCGAAGTCACAAGATTCTTGCAAGACTAAGGAGAATGAGGGAGGGAAAGAGAAGGAAGCAATTTTAATGCGACTGTCAGCGTTATTTGGAGGCCATTTTCATCTTCAAGCAATTATAAATTAAGTCTTTAAACAGAAGTGCAGGTTTCAGTTTCATACTAATATTAAGGCATTATCAAATGAATTCATTTTCATTACAGAAGACTACACGAAAATAATAAGGGAATAACAGCAACTGGAAAACACACACACAGATCGATGAGAAGAGAGTGAAGAGACATTGAGGAGAGAGGGGCACAAATTGCAATGTGGGGGAATAAGTGTAGTATCAAACTAGGAATAAACAAATGGCCCATGAACGCCACATACAGTAAACAACCTACAGAACAAAAGAGGAGGAATTCAAAGCGGACCAGACAGCAGCAAGGCGATCAACCAAATGAGCGGAGGACGGTGGGGATTGCGGTACTTCGAAACAAGAAAAAATCTAGTATGCAGAAAGTGTGTAGAAAGTTGAGGGTCTTCTGGACGAATGTGCCATGAGAGAAGCCCCTAGTACCTCGAGCAGAACGTATGTGGACACCTCAGAGCCCGCACATTACTTGGGTTTCTCCTAACATCGCAGTAGACCCGCATGGGAGTGCTTAGTTCTCCTGAGAAATCCTGCAGTGCTCCGCGCTAGTCTGTCTGCAAGTTGAGCACGTGCTGTCGGGAATTAATGCCGCTGCGGCAACGGAACAAGGACTAAGTGGAGGGCGGATGTAAAGAGGGATTACTGAGCGGTGAAATGGTGGTTGATAGGCAAGATGAGTAGAAATGTGGGTTGTTTCCATTCAGACATTTCAACAGCTTTTCCGTACTTAGTTACAGTAGCTCGTCAACGCCACTTTCATTCATGAAACTTACGAGAACTTGAAATGAAACCGACTTCAAATTTTTCTATGAAATGCTACTTTATGAGCTTCAAGCTGTTCAGAATTTACAAGTCATAAAATACACACGCCTGTTGACTACTGTTACAATACGAAAGAACACACCATCAATTATGACAAATAAACCTTTCTTGTTGAGGGTTGAAAATTATAAAGGCAAAAAATGTTAAATTCATTCCGTCCAAAATTAACTGATAAACAGCGCATTACGATAATTTATTACAAGCCTCTCCAATTGTATGCTAAAGAATAAATACGGAATTAGCACAAAAAATATGAATAATACAGTGTAATCTCAGAATGCGAAACATCGTTCTAAGGGATACACACACGTGAACGTTTATTTCTGACGAGGTCACTGATCTCCTGACCCAGAAACTAACTAATCGTTGAGTCCGGGAGATCGTTGCCGGAGTAAGTGTTCCAGCCGTTTTCTGCGAGCTGCACGTGCTACAAGCGCAGTTCGGACGAATCGACGCGCATCAGAGGGAACGTAATATTAATGGCGGCCATTTTTCCACTTCTAGGGGCCGTTCTGGTGATCTCCCGATACCACAGTCGACGGCAGCTGTGGCAAGACTCCGCGTGCATCTGGGCGAATATGAATTCAGCAGTGGAATTACAGAACACACGAAGAAAGAAAAAGAAAAGCGTGATGAGTTTCCTCCACCACCTCTCCTAAGCATGTTTGCAAGGCTGAATTGAACGCACTGCCTCAAAGTGAAATGGAACAACAATTAAGAAATCGCAATGTTTTACAGCACGTTTCAACCACCATTTTTCCCACTTATTTTATCTTGGAAATACGATATCTCTACTATTTCACGCGCTGAAGTATTCAATTTCTCTTCTGTCACTTTCTATTATCACATTTTTCATCCGTATACGAGAATTTACTCTTTATATTCTCGTTAAAATGCTTTTCTAGATACAATCTTACTATTACCATGTTTCGCAAATAAATTCCTTCGCCGTTAGCACATTACAGATCGAGAAACTGATACGAGCCTCAACGACCTGCGGGCAGTGTTCCGATGCACCATTGGCGGTCCGCAGTGAATGTCGCTGTCGCGTCGCCCGGCAGGCGAGCTCGCCTTCTCCGTCAACTCCCGCCTCGCTCGGAACGCACAGCGTGGGCGCCGGCCGGGCGCGGGTCGGGCCGGGCCGGGCCGGGCCGCCCGCGGAGGCGCCGGCGATTTATGACGAACGACCGGCCCGATTGCGCCGGGCAGAATGGTCGCCGTAACAACGGCCGGTCGCGAACAGACGGCTCTCTTTCACTCCGTCCCCACGCCCCGGGGCGCAGAAGCACCGTTCGCGGCCTGTGGCGCGGCCCCCTACGCGGATGGGAGTGGGCGCCAGCTATTTTTCACGTTATCGTTCTTCCTCGTCGAAAAGAAAGAACCGTCGAGAGTATTATTTCATTCAATCTTTTTTTAGAGATCGAGACATAGTAAGGTGATAACCCCAATGTACGCTAATACATGAACAAAAAAATTCTGAAATTATTTTCAATGTACTGATTGAAAAAGATCTCCCGCTTTTCCGAAGTAATTTATTAAAGGTCAAAATCAAGAACACTTGTGAAATTTAAAATGACAGTGGAATACATCAAACAAACGTTATTAATTCTGAATGAAAAATTCCCGCAAATAAAAAGTTATTTGAGATATATTTCTGTTAACAATGAAAAAGACGGGGTTATGTACTGCAGAGGAACTGCTTCAGTGGCCTCAGAAAAGAGGACCACGTGCAGTGTTATATCTTTTTTTTTTCTTTCTTTCGCGGTCTGAATTTGTTCTACTTTATACTCTCATATCTCCCGCAGAGGTCACAAGATCACTAGCATATTTTACATCCTGCAGTTTTCTACCACAAAAAATGAAAACAAAAAGACTGCAGCGTTTTTTTTTATTTTATTTTTTTTGTTTTGCTTTTTTGTTTTTACAGCCATTTCCCCCAACACGAAGAAAGAATGAAGACATAGGAGTGGATTGTTTGTAGTGGCACAGCATCTGACGGCAAGCCCTGAGGCGTCCGAGTTTCGCAACGCCGCTCCCACAGCGAGACGCAAGGCTCTGGGGCCCGTCCACGCGCGGAGTGGATGGCTCTAAATTCCGGCCTAATGCGCTCGGGGGCATCGCAGCGCCGAGATGAAGCGTCTCCGAGCGCCTCGATGGCCAGCAGCGGCAGCGGCAGCGGCGGCGGCGGCATCGCATTAACTGCGATGAAGTCCCCGAGGGCCGTTTGCCGCCGGCGAGCTAGCGACGGCTGCGGCGGCGCCCAATCTCCATCAAGAGCGGCGCCCGGCGGCGGCGCGGACGCGCGCACGCGGCTGGCCCGGACCGCAGCCCAAACAACCGCCCCCGCTCGACAGGGCGCGGGTCGCTCGGCGGGCGACGGCCTGAGCCCGCACCCGCCCACGCCCGGTCCTCAACGCCGACTTCTCTTCACTATCCACGTCGGCGGATAGACCAACGAGTTTAACGAAAAGGTAGAGCACCGAATTATATGGATTCCTTAAAAGAATTTTAAGAATCTGATTTTTCATCACTTGAAATTTTTTGAAATGTACTAGTAGATATTCAAAACGTTTTCGTCGCAAATATTATTGCACACCAGATTCTCTGACTAGTGTACTGCAAAATTTGAGGCTAAACCATGGACTTACAACAGATCAACAATTTCCTTTGCAATCATTACTGGCCAAAACATCTGATGTTCTGTTCCATCAATAACGGTTTTTATTACTTACGGGTCTTCAACTTTTCGGAAGTTTAAATAGGCTCAGAAATTCTCCCAAAACTTTGGCACTGCAACAACCACCTAATAGAACATACCCAACCTTCGTAGCAAAACATTTCCCCCTCGCCTCCTGTTGTTCTACGGCCACACTCTTTCAGTCTTGAAGTATATTCATTCGGTTTCTTCTAGCACTCGTCTAGCCTTTGCTCGAATGTAGTTAATTTTCTTACTATATAAACCCCCAAGGTTGGTGCTTTTATGGTTTTGTCCATTATAGAAGTCATAGCATTCTTTAGGAGCGGTTTATACGTTTATTCATGAATCAATGAAGAATGCTGATATGAGCTCAAAGTTAACACGCGCGGTAATAAAACTGCCTATACTACGTATACTAGAAAGTCAAAATACACGAAAAACTGATCAAATAACGTACTTCAAATTAAAAAAATATTTCAAAAGATACCATGTTCACCTCGGCGAAACATGTTTAGATGGTCTAAGAGATATCACTGTCAACCTTCTCTCTCATTTGCGTCCGTCCTCAGTCCACTGTCAGCCGTCCTCGCTGCAGTCCCGCCGTCCTGGCTTCACCAGGACACGCCCACTCGCAGCCAGAACGCGCCCTAATCCCGCGCGGACGAGCGCCGTAGTAGGCAGCCGGGACGGGTCCGTAATTTCATTTGACTTTCAAACTGAGCGGAGACGCACCTCGGCGCGGGGGCGCAGACAGCGGCAGAGGTACGGCCAAACGACGGCGCGGCGCGGTAGGAGATATCAGGGCCCTAACGACACTCCACCTACATGGCTCGTATCGCCGATATATGGCTGCAATGGCTCTACTTCCCGCGTTGAGTGAGAGTTCGAAGATAAAGTTCAAGGATATGTATGTTTTTGTGTCTATGTGGCTGCGTTCGGCGAGTGGTGGGAAGTAGTGCGTACTTTCAAGGCGAGGAATTAACAAATCAAACTACACAATTTAGAAATTTGCACTTATTGCATGGTATTAAAAAATTTAAAACATTATTTTGGCTGTATTGACAACTGTACACTGCTTTGTTTTCGACTCATTAACATCGCATACAGATGCCAAATTCCACTTATATCCCAGATTGTTTTTAATGATAAAAATATTGGACATTTTTCAGTTGCGAGTTTAACATTCCCTGTAATACAAATTCTATAAAGTAATAGTTTTGGTACACTGATCGGTTACAATTGTCTGCGAAAATATAAGAAATTAATATCATAAAAAACGGATGTTTTGAAACGCAATGTCCCCATACGAAACGTACTAGATTCTCTATATTTTTGGCCGGATGTGCAATGGCACAATGTTGTCCGATTTGCGAAGAAATACAGTAGTCATAAAAACATCTTCTCCTTAATTAGATGAACATATGTTTACGTCACTTTGCTGACAAACCTTAGTTTCTGTCAGTTTCGTGATGATTTGTCACCCTCTATGAAGTCTAGAAGATTGTGCAAAATTTGTGCGAAGAAAAAATCTTCTCTTTTTAAGTACACATTACGATAGCATCAAATTTGTTAATTGACGGAATTGGGGTACATACACGACAGTCCTGTATCTCGCGAGGATTGTGGTAGTACTCGCGCCCGATTTTAGGCTACCATAATCATTTCCACCACCCGGTCCTCCGAATTGCAGTTTGCTCTCGCTGTTCGTATTTGATGCTAATGACCTTCCAAGTCTACAACTCACGTCAAATGTGTACAAAGTTCCACTGATAAACTGGCTACGACAAAATAGAAATAAAATTCTTCCGGGAACCTATGCAGAGGCAAAAATAAACTAGGAATACGAGGAACACGGCGGTGTAATTTTATTTTATTTTATTTTATTTTTTTTTTTGCCTTAAATGACTTACCCGACGCATCTTGACCCGCTGCGACGCGATGGCGCGAATTCAGCAGACTGCAGCGCGCGACTTACAAACACCGGAGGCGTCTGGAGTTAAAATTGAACCCCGCTGCTCAAAGCTCAAGAAGCTCGGAGCTACGCGGAATGAACATTACTCGGAGGCTTAGAGGGAATGGAGAATAAACCACTTCGTTTTTCACTCGCTACGTTTCAGAAAGAACAGCATGAATGACTAACGAAGCACTCCAACCATATTGTAGCCATACAAAGTTTTCGAGGAAGCTATAATAAGGTAAAACTTTACTGTTTCCAACACGAAACAAGCTCGTACCAAGCCAGTGACTGCTCTGTGTTAGGCTAGAATAGTGCTATTTACTCGTAAACATCATTAGGTATACAAAGAAAAATATTCGTATTTTCTTAACGCTAACGATTACCTAACCTCGTTCAAAATAAATTAAAACTAAAATATACTTGAAAGCATTCCTAATGCGTAGTTTGAAAATATGAAGTCAGTTATAATCGCTTTCATGAAACACTATTCTCGCACTCATTTTGAAACCAAAACTCGGTCGAAAAAGAACATGTGTTAATGCGATTGTAAAAACGAATTTAAAATCTACCATAAAATCTCTGCATTTCGCAAAACGTTCTCCATCCGAGAAACTACGTGGCAAGAAATTCTGATCAATATTGGAGATGAACAAACTTCATCTGACAGAACTAATAACGGCAGACATGCAAAACTCCGTTTTCATTTCGAGAGTATTAAAACGCATTTTGAGACGAAAACTTATTCCAAGAATGTGTTCAATAAAGGTACGGGAAAAGTCTCGTAATAGGAGAGGCGCGGAGTTGCCCGGCGCCGGGAGCGGGGGCGGCGATCGCTCTGCTCCATTTGCTCGCATTCGGCGCTGGAATACGGAAGCAATACGACGCCGGGAATGAGGGCCCATCCGCCGCACTTGACATCCAAATGTCAGATCCGCTGCGTCAGCTTCACAGCCTTTCGTCACAACTCCCATCATCTCTTCCCGACTCGCGGTCTCCCAATTTCGCCTCCCGGTTTTTAGGCGGAATGTTCACCAATTTTTTTTCCGGAGCTCATGTCGCGATAAAGTCCAGTGAAACCAGCTCGAACAGCCACCTCGGCCGCTGCTTTGTGAAACCAACTGATATTTCCAGAAGACACGAATAAATATTTCCCGTATTCTGCGATCACCTACCTAACCGGCGATACGCCAAGTATTTTCTGCAAATTGCCCTTTATTAAGCGCTCTTCAATTGTATTTCAACAAGAAGCAGAAAAGTAGCCCTCAGGTTGAAGCCCCTTACAACTTCCAGAAAACAATTAATAAAGCAGCCATCTTCTGTCATATTACTCCGTCATTTAATGAACTTATCAATAAGCGTCCAAACGCTTGAGGATAATGTTCTGATGTTTCCAACTACATTCTATGAAGCCTCTGATGACCAACTTCAGTGTGTTATCTCTCAGTACCATCGCACGATATGCGCCACGTCGTCTTCCGACTTTATTTGTAAATAAATTATACATAAATATATATACAAATTAATAACTAAATACACCGTCTGGCATCGCACACATATCGCCAATCCTCCTGTCGATCACGAGCGCCCGTCTTCTTGAACACACTGTCAGTCCCAATCGTACCTTCTTATAATTCTTCTCTTAATTAGGTCTCAGCCTTAGGCTCTTCTCCACTGATTCTTTATCACCGACCACGGTGCCTTACCCTCTGGTCAACTCCGTTCTCACTTGCTGTCGTCAACCATGGCTTTCCATCCTCTTCACCCCAGCACACCCCGACCCAGCAATTCTCCGTAGGCCGATTTACATGTAAGCCTTCTCTTTTACTATGCGTTTTCCTCTGTCGTTATTAATTCACCGTGGAAGGTCTTCCTACTATTCCGTAAAATGCTTTTCTCTTCCTGACTCTCTGCAAAAAGTTTTCGTGTATGATTTTTTGGTCCACGAAACTCCTTCCCTGCTCGTACTTCTGAATTGTGTTGTGCCACCTCGCTATCTGCCGTTTTCCTCGTTTTAGATTCCTTTGCCCTTCAGTAAGCTCTGCGAGCTGAAACGCACGCTATCTGAATTCTGCACAATAAATGATCTGTACAATTTCCTTATCTCGTTTGGTTCCGGGTCGCCGGAGTTGTGCTTTAAATTCATGCCACCACGCAACGGTATTGCCTTAGGCGTTTCGAAAAACGAGGCGACGCAGCGAAAATACCGGCCATATGAATACCAAAGAAGGATACCCGTTGCTTATGGCGCTTGCCTCCGTCGGAGGCAAAGGTCAGCCGTCGCCAAAGCTCCGATAATATGGCGTGCTTGCTTACTCACCCACCCGGAATGGTGCACACGAACAGTCAGCCATACACGCTCTTACTCACCTGCAAAAGAGAGAGAGAAAACTATTAATTAGACCATAAGCAAGAGAGGTGGGAATATAATTATGAATCTTTAGATAGAATTACGAAGACAGTTTAACCACATTTTCACAAGTCCAATTCATGGGACGTATTTTTAATGAGTATTACAGTGTTTTTGGTGTACCTTTATTTAGTGCTTCTTTAAAAAACTAGGAATTTCTATCTTCAAACTTTAGTAAGTTACAATTATTTTAAAATGTCGTGGGGGTCACATTAAAGCTATGCGATCTAAACAAGACCATGAAAAGCGTCAAAAAGAATCATGGGTAATATTTACTGCAAAACTGGGCAAAGACACAGATCACATTTCCTTCTTATTTGTGAAATTGAGCAAAAATATGACTAATAACAAGAGTTCCGAAATTAAAGTATTGATGTCAAAAGAATGGGTAAAAATATTTAAAGCTGCAATGTACACAATCAAATAAAACCAAGCTTTGACAACAGGGCGACTAATAGTTTATAATAATAAAAATAATAATCGATTATTAATAATTGTTGTTTCATCAGTCAGAACCCAGTCTTCAATAATTGAAAATAATTAAATAGGTATAACCACAACAAGAGTAAAGAGAACAAAAACTGAAATAATCTTCAGATTATTCAGGACAAAATTCCCTTCTGTGACTTAGAACAAATAAAAATTTATCCGCATATTTTGCTATAACTAAAAAAGTTTTAAAAACGTCAAAATGCTTCTAAAAAGCTGCATCATACAATTACTTTTTAATTATTAAAATTTACTAATTAATGAAATACAAATTTACAAACTTACTAGCAATAGCTCCGGCCAATAAACTGAAGGTAAACTTTCGAAAAAAATTGTTGACGAGATGACATAATTTCCCAACAACATTTACAAAGACGTCTTTGTGGCAAGAATTATGTTACACTCTCCGGCATCTCAATACACTCTCCAAATTAGACTAGGACGATGAAAGTCAACTTTAATCTCCTCGGGTTAACTTTCAGGAAGATTCTCTCAGGTTACCACTAGCACTAGCTCGCTTGATGATGTGCATTTAACACGCACCGTCTGAGGAGTGGCAGGTCGCGCTCTAGCACCAAAGATATGTAGCACGAAAACCTAACTTGTTTCTACACTTTGCTCTCGAAGTGGAAACTTGAAGCAAATGGAAATGAAATACTGACCACATTTGCAAAGAGTACGAATTAAGTCTCCCTGAACTTAGGTAGAAAGCAGAAAAATTGCAACAGCAAACGCAAGGATGACAAAATTTAGTGTACAGTGGAAAATATAAGCTGATGTGATAATCCAGAAATGAAGTTCGCGTAAGAAGGACTTTATGAATTTGTATACATGAGTAATTATCAAAGTTTTAGACATGTTTTCATTAAAGTTTTACAATATGTGATACAATTTAAATTAAGCACCAAACATAAATGTTAGAACTACGCTCGAAGTTTTGCAACCTTAGAAATTACTGACACTATTCTGTACATGACTATAACTTATGTGTTTAACAGCCTTATTGCTGGAAAAAAGAAATATCCTTATTTTTTTTCTAAAAATGTAGAAAGTAGCAAACCAAACACAAAGAGGGTCACTGTTTGATTCATTCTATAATATAAGATTCGCGTGCGGTTCGATTCGTGTGTGGGATCTGCAGTGCATTAATACCGGGGGCAACAACCCGACTGTGTTAATCGCACACGCCGGGGTGGCGACGCGCTTTCTTCCAGCGCACGCGGGGCGTGCCGCGCCGGCCGCATGGGAGCTTAAAACCCAATTACGCAGGCCACTTTCGCCACACGCCCGCGCCGCCTCTAAAAATACACGCGCGCGGCCCAATAGACGAACGGTCGGGCAGCGAATTCACGATAAAGGTCAGAGCCCGGCCACCGGCGAGGGCGGAAATGTCACAGGTGGGGCGCGCGCCCGACGCGCGTGGCGCGGAGGTCTGCGAGGGGGAACCTCCGGGGGCGCCACGCGCGGCGCGAAATGCTCGATTCAACGCTAACGCTAACGATACGATAACGAGCGCTAACACCCGCGCTGGCGGGGCCAGAGCACCGCTGAAGAATTAGTTGATGTTTCCGGGCACATCAACTGCTATGGACATTAGCCCCGTTCGTAGTTTTATTGAATTGAATTAATGCCTTATTTTAAGTGGCGAGACTCAGGTCGTGAGGCTTGCTCTTCCGTCTGACCACGCAAGTTTTATCGCTGGAGTTTGCGGTTTCTCTCGCGCTGGACGGTGAGATCCGGCGCGGAATTTTACATCGGATTGGGGGAGATTTTCTTCTCCAATTATCTCCCGGAGGGATACCGACGAAGCCGGGATAAGCTCTAGGCTCCCGACATGTGGTGCTTTAGGTGCATGTGAGTGTAAGAATGTGAAAGTAGTGGGCGAGAAAGGGTCAAGGAAGATGAATGAAATACCGCTCGCGGTCCGTGGCCCGTTTGTTAGGATACTGCTCCGGCATTCGCTTAGTGTTGATCGGAGAAATCACGCAAAACAACTGTCCACAGTTGCCACCCATTACAATTCTCTTCGAGGCAACGGCGGAACTCAACCCAGCTAACTGGTGTTGAAAATCCTGCCACCGAGAAGTCCCGAACCCTACTCGTAGGACCTCGCAGTCAGCACTGAATGAGATCAGCTGATGCTCTGAGCTACTTCTGCCTGTCCCACTCCCACACCGCGGGGGGGGGGCGACAGAAGGGGGCGGAGGACGGGGAATGGACGCCGATGGCCGGTGTGCGAGGTCGCATCGACCTGTGACACGGGCGGGGGGGATACACGAAAAACGCGGACATCGTAAAACACAAAATGAAAATCAGAACGAAAAAGGCGAGGCACAAACGATGGCTTTCAACCACGAGCGGAGGATGGGGAGTTCATACACGAAACAAAAATTCTGATGGATTTGAATCAGATTTGGCAGAGCAGGATGATACATGTGTGGGCATGTATTGGTACAACAAAATCGTTTTCTAACACGATTAAATCGACAGAACTGTCAAGCGAACTAGTTAACAGGTTCTTTTTTTCCTTTCAACTTTTCCCTCCGATGAGGGTGCATCAACATGTCAATTGATAAGAGACAAACTATTGAATTGAATTGATAAGAAACAAACTATTCCGTTCCTAATCGTAAGTAATGATGCATCGTTCTCTCAACGACATTATTAAAATATGTTAAAAAAGACATGTCATTACCCTTCTCTCACTACTAAGTAAATTCCATCCATTTATTGTCATTTCCCTTCAATCATTTCGTATTACGTATACTCTTTGGAGAGTAACTTTTAGTTTCAATGATGCGAACGTAAATATCTAGAGGGATTTTAATTTTCTTTTATCCACTACCGCCTCGTCCTTTGTTTTAGGTCACGATAGAAAATGCTAGAAAATACGAGAATAGTTTTCAGCAATTACTTCAGTATATTCAGCCCGCATGCGGCCCGCCGGATTTTTTGTGCTGCCGGCGACTGCTTTGAAAAATTTTATTATACCAACCAAATACAATATAATTGCACAAATCACCTTATTTTGATTTAATGATATATTAATTTTCTCCTTGTATGTACATTAATTATTAAGTATGTTAAATAAAAGTCGTATCTAATATTTATTTGTTTCAGTATAATCTCAGTAGTTGGGGTTAAAAACATCTTAAATTACGGTGCCACCCGCGGCGTAGTTAGAATATGATATGTGGTCCATATGCCCTTCTAAGTTGGACAGCCCTGCATTATAAAAATAGTGATATACATCTCTTGTGATCATATAGAGAAGCATGATCACAAATTAAACTATAGTAACCGAAAAAACAACTTTAGAATACAAAGATAATGCAATATTAATCTTTAGAATAAAATACTTCTTGCTTAAAAATAAGAAAGTGACTCACAATAGAGTAAATAACAATGCACTTCTAAAACTAAGACAATACAACATATTTGAAATGTATTCAATAAAGTTTAACTGCCATCAACAAAACATTAAAATTATTAGAAAGCCAATGATTATTGTAAAAGTTTTTCCTCAACCCCACTCCCACTTAAAAAATAGACACAGAAACCAGAACACATTTAAAGAGTTTGAGATATTACCTAAACATACAAATTAACTACACGTACACATATTCAAATATTCTGCACTTGAACAAACGTAGCTTTTACATTGCAATAATTTATACTCGTACATGGTAGATCCAAATCAAAC
Organism: Acheta domesticus; assembly: GCA_031308135.1. Taxonomy (NCBI): domain Eukaryota; kingdom Metazoa; phylum Arthropoda; class Insecta; order Orthoptera; family Gryllidae; genus Acheta; species Acheta domesticus. The sequence goes on from JAHLJT010002406.1 coordinate 152,110,445, forward strand.
GATTCGCACATCCTAGCTACAACACCCACCAATCAACAAGAAGCATGGCGAGAGGCTGTGCGCAGTAAATCCACTTCCTGCATAACACGCGCTTGGGCGCAGCTCCGGCGGAGACGCCTCGCCGCGACGGCGCGGCGCGCGACTTTTTCCCCGGCGGCGCGAAGGCGCGCGCGACCGCGGCCGCGTGTTCGCCGCAGCAGATAAAACGCGCGCTAAAGCGTTTTCCGTTACGGCACCGCGAGGCGCAATTTGCATAAGCAAGCGCGCCAGTCCCCGGCCTCGCTTCGCCCCGCCCCCCGGAGGGGGATGGGGGACACGGAGTTACTCTGCTACTCGGCGATGAGGGCGTCGATTTATAACACGCCTCCTTGAGTATATACCGACCCCCCCTCCCCGGGTGCTTTCTTGCGAGCACTGCCTCCCGCCGTCCCAAGTCAGTGTACATTTACGGTTCGCCCTTAATGCCTCTGAGGAGTTATCTAATTGGCTTTCTTTTGAGGCGCGTCAGTTGGGGAGCTCTTCAAACTTCGATAACCGGCAATGAAGTTTAGTTAATGCTCTTGCTTCGAAATTATTTTTAGCTCTGTAGAAAAAAGGTGCAGATTCGCGTACAGATAATCACAATTTTTTCATGATAGAATGATATAGCGTTCTAGAGATTTTATACGTTTTCATTATCACGTATTTACTGCAGCATTCAGTCTGTCCGACGTATTGTTTTCCACTATCTAGCATACAAAATGATAGAACCCAACATTTCGCGCATATTTTGTAAGGAATATTTGTAGCGTGTCCATTTCAAGAGTTGTCTCTGTCGATGGAAACCTTTCTGAAAAGAATCTTCCAAATGTCCATATCAAAACAAATAGCCAGTCAATGACAGATACTATTGGAAAGAAATAATTTTCCAAGTACGAAACAAGACGCAAAAAGACGAAAACTAGCGACACCAAAGAAGTTAAAGAGATAGTTAAAAGAATCGATATCGCTTTCTCATTTCTATTCATATCGTTAACGTCACGAAATTCCCGGTATTGCCTCCATTTAATGCACTTCAATTGCACGCTACAGCAAGTATTCCAAAACAATTCTTATCAACAAATTTTTAAAAAATTCTTAAGATAAGGACAACCTTAATGCAATCCCAAAAGGTGTTAGTGAGTAGAACAGAAAAATCAAGACCAATTATTTTTTGTACAAATACATTTGCTTGAAATTGTCTATTAATTAACAAAAACATCGTCGAAACAAAACCATCCTTTCTGGAACAAATTAACCTAAACGCAACATTAATAACCAAAAAAAATTTACGGACCATACTGTATTCACTTTCTTTCGTAAGAACTCTCATTCTTTTCGCGATATTAAGTTCAAGGAAATCTGGGAGTATACTATCGAAAAGGGGCGTGGTCTCTAAAAAATTGTAACACCAGTTAGCGCAAGCGACTAGCGCAGGCATTTTCCCAGGACAACTAAAAGTATTACGCAACAAATTTACAATATCCAATTTTATGACCTGCAATCTCCCACCCCCAGCAACCGTCGCCAGTCGACCACGAGGCGCAGTTGCCGAGGTAACGCGCGTCCGCGTGCGGCGCCCGCGCGGCGGGCAGTCCGAGCTTCGATCCCCGGCGAACGTCACGCGAAAACTCCGTGGGGCGGGTGCGCGCGCTGGCTCGTTCGCTCGCTGCCCGAGGCAGGGCGCCGCGACGCCGCCACCGTCGCTGCGGCTGCAGTGTCCCTGACCCGCTGGCGGCAGCGCCGGCGGGCCTCCACACGCCTGCGACAAGCCGACGACCTCGGGGCCAATCAGAGGGCTCCCTTTTCGGCACGGCGCGGCGGCGGCGGCGTGCGCTCGCCGTGGTGGCGGGGGCGGAGCAGGCGGCGTGCGGGCGGAGGGTGTATCGACCGCCTCACGCGCCGCCGCCGCCGCCGCCGGCGCTCGCGGGGCCTCAGGTGCTGGCGTGCGCCGGCGCCCCGGGCGGGAGGCCCCCAAGGCTCCCTCGGGCGTCGCCTACTAATGCACTTGTCGGCCGCCCAACGATTTACTTTGCGTGCGCGCCGCGGCTGCCGATGCGGGTCCCACGGCGGTCGCCCGCAGCGCAGGCGCCAACGCGGAAGCGGAAAGAGGCCCTCTCGACTGCGCCAAGACGCCGCACGAGCGCTCACGAACTTCGAAACACACTTATTGGGGCGGCACAAGGAAGATGGTGAACCACACGCTTCAGCTACGGGCACCTTCTACGGATGAATAATTTTCAGGCAGACCTTTACGACAATGTCAATAGCCCACCTATAAATTCCCATCAATTGGCAGTTTTGAAGCTTAATAACAGAGAGATGCGTTTTCCCCTGTACCAACAGTATTACTACCATACTGTGCAACGGCTTGAAAAGGCTATGATATCGTATAATGATATTTTTATACCGAAAGGGAAGACTTTATTGAAAATATCAAAATAGATGCACGCAATAGACTTACGTGGACAAAGATTTTAAATAAATATCAATGAAGTCTAAATTATAAAATCGAACTTAAGACGATAAAGAACAAACTATCTCCAGAACAACTAAAACAGAAGTGTCAAAGTCTTCTACTGGTGGCTGTGGCACGCTTCGTGGCACCGTAGCATGCCACCAGCTTCTCTGTGCAACTAGCGCCGGGAAAGGAAACTATTAGTAGTACCCCGCCGTTTTACAATAGTGATGGCAATGTCTCTGGTTGTGGGGGTGATGAACTGCGTGGAGGGGCAATTTCGTCGTGGCACTCGTGCCACGGACTCCCGCTCGTGGCATCGACCTTGACAACACTGAACTAAAATGCAAAAAGTTGATTTCATTCCGAGCCCAAAGTATACTAGTACATGTCCTTGCACAAGCAATGGGTCCAGAAGTAAATCCATTGTCGACAGATGCTTACTGAAGAAAAAAGTAGCAATCCTCAATAACGCCGACCTTTGAGCAAACAAAGCGCCCTGCGACCGCCCGTGTTAGGAGTCGTTACTCCTGAAAACCTCAATAGCTGAATAATGAGTCTTGCCTCTCACTTCGCCTCCAGGCGCGAGGACGCGTTCTCGGCGCCAACGGCCAAATGCAGCGAATGGGGGTAATCGAGTTACTGCAGTTGCTCCTGAGCTCAAGGTTCCCCGGGCGTCGGACGACCCGAGTTCGATTGCTAATCCAATCGCGAACTCCACGGCCCCGGGGGCGCGAGCCGCATCACGCCCTCGCGCCCGCATTTCCCTGCGCTCCGCTTCTTTCTCAGGCAATTAGGCAAACAGCGAAAGCCCATCCGCGCAGTTCCCTCGAATCGAACTACAATGCGAGAGATCAGGTCCTGTGACACGCGCTATTATTGTCAAAGAAAGAGAAGTGCCAGTACTTCTATAGCGCCTATTCAGCTAAAATAAGATGTTGCATGATGAGTGTGTATTTAGTCACAGAGAAATTATGACAGTAATTACACATTAGATATATTAAAAATACATCAATTATATTCTCCTTAACGAAAACTAGGGGTATTCTAAGAATTAGATTCCATTTACAGGTGTTGACAAAGACAGCTTTTTTCTTCGGGGAAAAGGTTTTTGTAGTGTAAGTTCATCTTTTGAAGAGTAATTTTTTTGATTTTCTATTGATTTTTCATTCGGTAATAGGAGATTTTCTCAACTCAGAAACAACAGTGTAACATCAGAAGTAACATTATTACCGCAGTCCTAATCTGATTGAAACTCCATTCTGAAGATCTGACCCCTTTACACACTGAATGCTACACGTTAAGTTGTTTTTTTATTAAAGTGCATGGTAATAGGTAAGAAATGTCTGCAGTACATGCTACTACTAAATACAAAAGAAAAACGAAAAGCAACACATTGTACTCACAATTGTAACAAATCCTCCTAATTATAAAGGCAGCAGCGCAATATCCTCCAACGGGGATATTGGGGGAGGAGATCCCTGCGTGAGGCCTTTGACAGGGCGGTGGTCGATTCGTTCCGATTCAACCTACCTCTTCACAAAGTCTCGCTGCGCGTCCGACGAAAAAGAAAATTCTCGATATTGCACGCAGCAGCCTGCCTCTCGATGAAACGCTTCTGCTCCCCTCGGCCGCGGCTACGAAGGCAATAAGCGGCTTCCCATTAATTGAATCCCTGCCCGTCGTTACCCCACGTCGCGGTAATCGATAGTGTTTTCCTATGAGCCAGCCGGCTGAAGTAAGAGGCGCGAACGCGACGGGTCGAGGAATCAGACTGTTACAGCGCTCTATCCGACCGGCGGACAAGACTTACGACGTACGTGGCGACAGCTGAGTGGCAGGTACAGACGACAGGCAATGCTACGCACCTGGTCATTGTGTTATGCCGGACACGAGAGGGCTACAGCGGGTCACCAATGATTTATAATACTCTGATAAGACTGTCTCTAGATAGAAGAACGTAGCCATAAAACACGTATTCGTAATAGGCTAATTCATTGCACCTTCATCCAACGATAATATAAATTTTCAATGATATCGAAACGGTCAATGCTAATAGTGCTTCATGGGTAATTTGTGTAAATGGTAAATTACGACTAGTACATTGGTCGCAGAATAAGCAATAATTCAAATTTTCATTAGCACGGCACAGCAGCGTTGAAGTGTTATATGGAGGTATGAGGTTTGGTATAGTTCATAACGACATTTACAGCTCTCAGAACACGAACAAGTGAAATTATTCTCCTATTATTTCATGCGGTAACGAAGCTCAAGTAGAGGAGATGGTAGAACAGGCATCTCAGAAATTACCATGATAATGTATGCTGGTGTAGTCAAGGCATTATATGGAGTGGCTTAAATCACAAATACAATGATAAAGAGCTTCCAGCACGCTTAAATCTTGACGAACATGGAAACACCTCATTACATTTTCTTCTATAATATATTCCCATGAAATATGACGAGCAAATTAGCGCTACACATTTACAGAAATATTTTCTCCAACTTCATAGCGTAGAACACAAATTACTATATCATAAAAATATCAACAGCAGCATTTTATGCCGCATTTTATACAGCAGTTCGCTTCTTTCTCATCTCGCAACGCCGTACACTAATTACCGTAAGACACAGCTAATACAATTGTTTTACGTCACGGTAGAAGGAACGGATACAGAACACAATTCGTTCGTCTCTCAAACATTTCCACCGGACGATGAAACAAATCTTTCGGCTTGTGGAGACGTAAAGGAAGGAAACTGACTAGCGGCGAGGCGTTCCCTAGGAGGTCCGCCTGCGGACCACCTCCTCTCCCCCGTATAACGGCGCGCCGCGAAAGGGGTTTCAGAGCCGCGTCTTGCAGTAAAATCGATTACCTCCTTCCAGGCCCGACGCGTGGGAATGGGCGCCCTGCTCCCTGCCCTCCTCTCCCCCCTTCCCCACCTTTTCGCTGCGTTCTACTTGCCAGCCGGCACCGCGAGCGCTACACGGCCACCAGTGTACTGCTGTGGTACGCCCTACGGCTCACATGTCCCGACCACTCAACCTCTGGGCTTCGCAACGCATCAACGTGTACCGTGCTATAAAGGAAGTTGTACCAGTTCCTTTAACACCTTTAGAGTTCAATACTACCAACACAAAAAAAAGTCCTTAGCGCTTTCTGTTTCATAAACGAAAGACGAACACACCTTTTCTGCGCAAAACTATTACAAGAAATGCAAATTAAATACACACTTATAAATGTAGAACTTCAAACATTATTCCTAAATGGAAACTGCTCTACGAAAAGGTACCATTGCTCTACGAAAAGGATCAACATCACTTGAAATGTCAACGCACAGAAAATGTGTGGGTTCATTTAATTGCCTTTAAATAAATTAGAATACTTCGCAACTTGTAACCACCCCCGTCAATTAATCATTTAAATACATCGAAGTAGCAAAGCAATGTGAAAAATACAAAACTAAGAAAACGTACGAATGCAGCACGGAAATGAAGTCAATCTTAGGATTCAATCACAGAACCCCTTCCCTCACAAAAGCTCTGCTTGGGAGAATTGGGAATTACGTTACTACAAGTGATCCCAATCACTGGCAGGCGGTCCCCCTTCGCAACCCGGAGCGCGCCAACATGACCTACAGCTTAACGGCAGCCATCGGGCACGCGCGAACGGCCCCGCCGTGAGGGATTTCGTTACGACCATGCACGAGCGCCGCCCATAAAGCCCGGAAAGGTTATCGCGACGCGTGATCGCAGGGCTCGCTCGGGGGCTTTGGACCAGTCGCCGTCCGAGTTGGAGCTGGAGGGCAAGGTGACGCTACAGGAAGCTATGTTGAATGGGATGATATGATTTCTTTCATTCACTGAAGCAAACTGAATTTAATCTCACAAGAGAAGCAATGCGATCGTACAAGCAAACATAACTACTTTTCTAAATTACATGACCAAATCCCCAATCGTTTCCCCTTTGACATTCACTTGAGTCATTAAAAATAAAACTCACTCTGGGTCCTATGAAGTAATATATAGTTTATACAGAAGCTACAGACCTGAACAAATTAGTTCCGAATTAGTATACAACAGTTGAGTAATACGCTATTTAGTAAAATTAATGTTTCTAGTAAACGATTTTGCTGTCAAGAGCGGGCGCTGACGGAGCTTTTGATCACCCAGAAACCAAGAACCGAAAGCCACCGACGTGCATTGCGAGTCCACAACCTCGTATTCTATTTTAGAATTCTCACAAAATATCTGTGCACTCGAAAATCGTAAAATGCGAGCGTTTGCCTGGACATCAATGGTCGTCGAGTGCAATGATATCTTTTACAAACTCGACGCAACGGCGCACAGAGAGCATGCACACGCTTTGTAGCTGCGATACCCAATCACTCACTCACTCTCTCTCTCTCTCTCTCTCTCTCTCTCTCACACACACACACACACACACACACACACACACACACACACACACACACAGTGAACAAAAGGAAAACTGAAGAGAGCATTCAGGAGCAATATGCGCAAACGAACTTGAAAAATTAAAAAGACCTCGCTTGAAGAGAAAATAGAACTTCATGGAGCTTTCTCAATGAACGAGAGGAAGAGTGATTGCGTCTGACACGACGAGTTAATGCGACGGCAGCAAATAGAGATTCTGAATTCCTCACAATGGAATTTTAAAAATCTACACAACTTGTTATGGTTTCAGAAAAGCAAAATTACTCGACATATCTGCGTGCATTTTTATGGATAGACTAAACTACCAACAGCACGAAAAAAATCGCAATTGTCTTCGCGGAAACAATGCAAGAAATACACTTAATTAAAACACGTACAACAGAGTAACTGTTGAAACTATCGACATCAGATGCTTGCATCTCTTGATTATGCTTCTCCTATCCACGCTATGTTTAAGAAAATGAAAAAAAGATATTGATTCACGATAAAACTAGTTTTTAGACTGATGAAATACGATGTGCTGTCTCGCGTCGGATTATGACTGGAAGAACGTTGATTACATCTGAAGAGTTTAAGAGGAGACAACGGCGCAATCAGTGTCAATTTAATTTAATGCAATCAAATTTTATGACAAAAAGTTCGGCGTTAACCTCTTCAGCTTTCGTCTCTAGAAAATGCAGATTGTCACAGTAGAGAAAATTCCACCCACTCTAATTTTCCCGCCGGCAACAATTAAGGAAATAATTTGTTAAAATAGCACGCTTTCTGAACAAATTTCTGGAAAAATTAAAAACTCTTAAGAATTAAATCACATTTTAAATCACCATAATAGCAATAACTAATTAGAACTCAATAAAACAACCAAAAAATTAAACGCAGCTTTAGTGAATCGTTTAATTAAGCCAAATTTAAGTTCCTCTGATCCCAGACAAAGAAAACTATTTTCAAAGTTGAAATGAAAAGAAATAAAACAAAGTAACACACACTCACACTTTACAGCAACACGTCCGAGTCTAACAAAAGCTGTAGAAAAGTTTTAACGTAAGTTTTTTATTTCACTTGTAAACGAGAAAGCGCTGAAGGCAGTTTTGAAACGTATTGCAAAATTTAAAACCCTTAAATGAGCAAGCTACAGAAGCCATTCTTCAAATTAAAAAATACATGAGATAGTATTTGCACTTCATTCATTAAATAAGGATTCAAACTACACTTTCAGAACAAGAATCCCGCGCCCATGCAATTCTTCTCAAGACAAAACCTCCGCGAGCGCACCCAGCCCGTCGTCGAGTGCAAGCTGGTCAAGGAAAGCGCACAGGAGCGAGCAGCATGGCCGGGGGCGCTGGGCGGCCGCGGCCTGGGAACGACGCCGGCTGCGCGCCCCGAGGTGGTCTCGCGGGCGCGCTAAGGCGCTTCGCAACGCACCAGCCGCCGCGCCGCTCCCTCTCGCTACAGACGAGCGGCGCACACGCGGAGGGGGCATGCGCACGGCGAGAGATCAGCAAGCAACGGCGGCAGCAGGGAAGGACGCACGAGCAAGGAAAGAAGTCTGGGGAGGATTTCAGGCTAGGGTGTCGGAGGCGAGAGGGCTTTTGAGGTGAAAGAAGAGCAATGCACCAGAGGAAAGGTAAAGGGAAAGGACGCAAACAGTTTACCTACCATGTGGGTTAATACTAGTTGTTGGTTAAGCAGGCTTGTTTCCTTTAGACTACAACAATACTTTGAACTACACTCAGCGCAACACATACATGGAACCTAAATCACCTGCAGTCTACAGTACCTGTTTACGAGTGGATTGGAAAATACGAGTGGTTTCATTTTCAAACTTCAAAGACATGTATTTCCTTTTGTGTGCGTTCATCGAGCCTTTCCAGGCCACAGCATTGCGAAGGATGATCGAAAGATCAAACAACCCGACGACAGCAGCCTTGTAGCAAACAGCGAACAAATGCATCCCGTAAGATAATTTCCCAATCCGCCACGCAATACACATCAGCGATCTTCGGGCGGAGAAAAAAGAGGGGCGATGGAAGGGCGTGGAGCGCCACATGGGAGTTACGGGCAGCGGCGGTGAGATGCAAGGCTTTGAAAAGCAGCAGCGGCGGCAGCGGTGGCGGCGGCGCGTTCGTGGCAGCAGGCGCCGCGAGCGGCCCGCGGGGTCACGAACTCTCTCGCAAGGACCGGTTCGAGTGGCGGCGCGCCGCGGGCGCCCGCGCGGCCCGGTGCGACCCAGCGCAGCGCGGCCACCCGGCGCGACGCGGGGCTCGTCCCCGCGCGACCCGCTTCCCGACGCCCTTCGCCCCCGCGCCGCCCCGCGCCCGCCCCCGCGAGCCGCCCCGCCGCCCTCGCCGCGTACGACGCGCGTACGCGGTTCGCGCGCGAAACCCGTTGAAGCCCGCACCTGGCTCGCGGCCGCTGCCGCCGTCACCACCCGCAAGGCGGTATCTGGGTTGCGGCGGCGAGTGACTCAGCACTCAGGTTGTTGCGAGACGCTCAGCGGACGCAACCACGGTCGACCGCCAGCGCAAATGCTACGTCGGGATATTAGAGAGCGGATGTTGCGCCTACGGATCAAATAGTGTCCGTGAGCCATATCGAGTAAGCAAGGAAGTATTTGTAAGAGAGGTCGAGATAGTAAATTAAGAAGATTAGCTAAACTTTCATACAAATATTTACATATCCGTTTTTTGGCCGATACTTCCTAGAATCAATATTTAAAACGAAGACAATTTTAGGCTTTTCCTTCCTGGTGATTGCATCTGAGACGCCCTATCACTATGCACATGACAATTTAGCGTTCATTATCGTCACGTTATTACTTTGTTTTGCGTTTAAATTATCGTCATATTTGAACTTCTATTTACAGCCGAACATCCTTATGTTTAACAATTCGTAAGCAAGCTCTGTTTTCCTTAATGCCTGTAAACAGCCTCGTAGTCGTCATTTTTTAAGCAAATGGGCGGAGAGCGCTCTCCGCCACCGCGGCCGCACGTCATCCTTGACGCATCCTTCCAGGCCGGGGGCCATCGCGCCGCTCATTTGGATAAGAATTCCCGCGCTGCTTGGAGCACATCCAACCTCGCTCGTTTTTCTATAGGCGAATTACCCTCTGACCCGCTTCCGTCTGCACAAGGGCCGGGAGGCGGGCCTCATTACGCCCTTCCCAGGGCGGGGGTGGCATGGGTTGGAGTGGAGTTGTGAAGGAAGAGACGGAGAGGGTTCGGAAGCGCGTCGCATGAAGACGGGAAGAGGGGAAAGGCAAAGATAGAGAAAACGGATACAGCCACGAAAAGAATAATAAATGAACGGCAGGCGCGCAATACACATTATCTGATTTATGGTCCACTACACATATAATTATTTTTCCTCTACATCACGACTAACGATGTTATGAGTCGGCTGAATATACAATCTACTCCAGGTTGCAACCAGCTACCTACGGAGCAGATCTAGGGATTGTTGGTGCCTCTACAATACTCATGGCAAAATATGGCATGTTCCATATAAAGCAATTTCTTGCACTTCTCAGTCTCTTGAATGACCTTTATTATTATTTATTAACATCCTCATCATTACATCTTTATCATAAAATAAGATTTCAGATCCAAAAATATTTTTTAAACATAGATGGAAAGGGTAAAAATGTGTACCAGAATGAGGTTGAAAAGATCCATGAGACAGAAGAAGGCGGAAATGGGCAATTGCAAAGAAATAAAGGGCGAAGCAGAGCCTTCACGAGTCGGGAAAGGCAGAGAGCCAGGAAGGGGGGAGGAAGAGGGTGAAGTTCAGATGGCTGCCTGAACATTACGTTCGCCCTTCTGAACTTATTCTAGTCAGACAGACTCTCCAAAAGAGCGACTCCGAGCGAATAAGTCGATCCCATCAAAGCAGCGCTCGGAGATGAGTAACTCTCCGGTCCCCGGGAAATTCGTAGGCTCTTCCGGAGAAATGCGATGTCCGTAGTCGCGTAAAGCGTCGCTAATTGAAATGCTGGGGCTGAAGTAAGCACTTGGAATTCGGACGTCGTTGGTGCGCTTCGCACGTTCCTCCCGCCCTGCTACTCCGCTCTTCCCGGGACTTGCACAAAAATCGAGTCATTGTTCCCTTCTCCGTGGGATTCAGGAACTTCGAGGGCGCTCAGAAGGCCAGGGAACAGACCATCCACACCAGTATTGCCTGTGAGTGAAAATTAACGTCACAAGTCCAGAGAGGAGAGAGACAAGAAGAGAAAAGAAGAGAGAGACAGAGAGAAGCAGGAGGGGAGAAGGAGGTGGATTTCTAAAATTTTGAAGTGAATTTTCGCTGTGTTAAATTGAGATAAAACTGATAAAATTCAAATGAATTGCTTAAAAGCACGAGCGGTCAAAAGTACAGACTAAATGAAATAATTAATCATGTTACGTAACAGGATGTGGTTTAAGCTACGAATTCAGCAGTCGCTTAAATATTGAGTTATTTCTGAGAATTATTTTCGCGCTGAATTTTTTTGAAAAGAAAGTTATTCCTTATTACTACTACTTCCAAGTGAGCATTCGACTCAAGTGTAACCAAAATTTTATAATTACGCGAATACAAAGACGAACCCTTATTCCAAACTGCGTAGGAAATTAATTTCTGCATTTGCTTTGCAGACAGCTGTTCCTACCCTTCGGCTTCCGTGCGCCTCTATGTTGGTACTGCAGGTAGCAGGTGAAACCCTATTCGCTTACCTGCCGACACCAGCTACCTCAAGTGCTATTACCTAGAATAATCGCAAGGCCTGGGCCCTCCGTTCCACTCTGCATAACATCACGCCGAGACTAACTCTGCGGCAGCGGTATTCAGCGGGCGGCTAAGTTGGAAAGAGCGGCTGCAACCTCGGTGAGTGACGGCAGCAGAAGCACAAATGATCATGGCAAAGGGCAGAGGTGCGGCCCTCCGCAATGCTCGGCAAGCGCCTCGACACAGCGTGGTTCGATGGGAGGGATAAGCGTGGTTCGATGGGAGGGGGAAGCGTGGTTCGATGGGAGGGGGAAGCGTGGTTCGATGGGAGGGGGAAGCGTGGTTCGATGGGAGAAAAGGGGTAGTTCGATGGGAGGGAAGACGTGGTTCGATGGGAGGGGAGGCATGGTTCGATGGGAGGGGAGGCGTGGTTCGACGGGAGGGGAGGCGTGGTTCGACGGGAGGGGAGGCGTGGTTCGATGGGAGGGGAGGCGTGGTTCGATGGGAGGGGAGGCGTGGTTCGATGGGAGGGGAGGCGTGGTTCGATGGGAGGGGAGGCGTGGTTCGATGGAAGGGAGGCGTGGATCGACGGGAGTGGAGGCGTGGTTCGATGGGACGGGCGGCGTGGTTCGATGGGAGGGGAGGCGTGGTTCGACGGGAGGGGAGGCGTGGTTCGATGGGAGGGTAGGCGTGGTTCGATGGAAGGGGAGGCGTAGTCCGATGATCGTGGTTCGATGGGAGGGCGCATGGTTAATCCAGAAAGCGACATTATTCGATGGGGAGGAGGGATGCGTCAGTTGGATGGGACCAACAGCGGCATCGCCCTGCCATGACCGGCGGTGGTGGGGTTGAGGAGTGGATGGCGGCGTGGCGTTGGCTGCGGGCACGGGAGGATTAGGCTTAGTCGGCGCAGCAGCGATATTGAATTGCCAATCGGCCGCTCATTAGGCGCCTCGTTATCGCGCTGCGTTGCCGCTGCCTCGGCCGCTGCATGGGACTGTGCTACCCCAATCGCCCCGCCTTGCGCCCAACAGTTTGCCTGCGCATCAATTTCTCAAAATCTCGGCTTTGAACTGAAATATCCATTAATAAAATTCGGACGTACTCTACGCTGGGTAGAATTGGTTGTGTGAAGTTCATAATAATATTAATCCATTCGCTATGAAACACACTAATTTCAATCAACCTTTCCAAAAGTTTCAGCAGTTAACCAAAATAAAGCATTTCTTGGAATGGAATAACCCTATTTTCCCCTCTACACATTTTTTGCCCGTGCGCTTCCTAAAGTCGATGAATTTCATCTGACCAATCAAAAAGTTCTTTGCTTCCTTTGTTTTATTTTGACATTCTTTTCATCTCTCATCCTTTGTTTTAATGTTCTCCTTCTGAGACCAATCTTCAATGATTCCTCATTTTAGCTACTAAGTAGATGAATTTATAATATTCCCAATCTGTGAACATTATATAGCTTGTGTCTCCAATAACTAGCGTACAGAAACGGCATAAAAGTATTTCTTTGCTTGCCACTTGTGCTCACAGCCCGTACTCCACAGCTCTTGTCCCTAAGAGAGTTCATCCTTATCTGCGCTTGCATGCTCTCTTTCCTCATCCAAAACACTGCAATCGAAAATCGAAATTAAATAATTTTTTTCTTCCTTGTTCAATCGGCGATTTGGCTGTGCCTACTAATCTTATTTCCCATGCACTATCTTTTGTTATGCATATACGAATCAATAAACTAATAAAATCCTCTGACAATAACCAATAAAAGTATCGAAATCACATCACCTACTCTGTCTCTGAAAGTATAAAAATTCATTCCGAATCAATTTAATCTACCATGTATGGTTATCCCAATATATTATATGCGAAATGTTCGCATGAACATTTTTAAGAAAAGAGAAATCAGTGCGCATGTTGTCTATTTTGTTTTGAGACTTTGAAAATTAAATTTCAAATTTTACTACCATTATTGATCACAATACATTTCAACAATTCTTCAAAAACAACTTTTCTGTGATGAAACCAATGACGGATCTACAGAATCCTGTGCCACAGCGTATGAAATTACTTAAATATCTTACGATGAAAAGTAAGTTATGCGAGAAAAAATTATCTGACGTATGTTAAGATTAAGTGACATAAATAAAACATTTAAAAATCAAAAACCAAGAGGCAAAATAAGGATATTTAAAAATAAATAGTAATGATTCGAAATACTGAAATTCAATAATGGTTTATTCACATGATAAATTATAGAAAATGTGAGAATGAACATTTAAAAATAATAAATACAGATTGGGAATATTCAAATGAAACTACGTATTATTAATTCACACACAACAATTGTAGAACATTTGAAACCACATATCTTGAATCTTCTCTAAGACTCGTGGCATTCCAAAATCACAGAATCCCACCTAATGAACCTATTCCATTCCTTTCAAATATATTTACACAGAGCTGAGGCGAGATACCAAAACATGAATATGTGTATACTACGCAAAAAGGAAATGAGATGTGTAAGAAGTAAATGCCTCGGACAAGAGCTACTTTGTTATTATTTTTACGTCGCATCAACTACTAGGTCATTAGCGACCACCACTGAATTTAACGTTATGGTAGGAGAATGAAATGATGTGGTGATCATAGGGGGTGAAAAAACGAACACATACAACATGTCCGAGGCGGGACTCGAACCCGCAACCCCTCGGTCCGAGACCACTACGGCAATACTGTCTTAGCGATGTCGGAACAATCGTTGCCCTGAAGCAGCCTAACTCGTTTTGTAATTTGCATTCGTAGCTCAAGAAAAATGACAATAACAAGTACCCACATGAAAATATGCGTCTTTTCAAACAACTACCTAAAAAGACAGCTCCAAAAACGAGCGAAACTTATTTTGAATGTACTTCACCCTGTCTTTCAGGGAAATCATCCTTCAAAGAGCGAAAAGACATCGTTCATTACAAATGTAAACCATGAAAAAACTATGTTAAAGTAATAACTAAACACAGGATTTTCATGTTACTGCATCTTTTTCTTTGCTAACTTGAAATTGTATGAAACCTTCAAAGAAATTTGAATCATGAAACGGACGTTATTTTAGCACTTCTTTCACTTTGCACGAAATTGTACATTCGGGAAGTTACTGTACGATATTGCACGTTTTAGATAATGCAACCTGAAAATTCCACATTTTGGGATTTTACTGGACGAATTTGCAAGATTCATAGTTTTATTGCATAAAATGTATTTTTTTTATATTATAACGTGTTTTAATTTATCTTTTTTAAAGGTTTCATTTAAGAAAAAAGTTTTTATGACATAACCCAGCAGTGCATTCTGTGAAATCCGAATGCCATTTAATATGTATCAATTCTGCATTTTATTGCCCTATGAACTGAGCGTCTATACTATTCATGATGCTTATCGTCTTATAAAAAATTCTGAGTTATTAGCAGCAGGGATCCATGGCCTTCGGTTCTGGCTGCTCAGCAAACACTACGCTCGGGGTCTATCTTACCAAACGGATCATATGTCGGTTTTGTCGGTCTTCGCTGAACTTAACAACACGAGACGGCAGGCGCGAGTCATTTGATCTTACGTCCGGGCGCGAAGTTAAGCGACTAGCTGCACTAGGTTTCAAATTCATCGATTTTCTCGGAACAATCGTTGCCCTGCTAGGTACAAGAGAGAATGAAATAAGTTTTCGACCGCTTTTAGCAGCATGCACACGTACGTCAGTGAGGCTCGGCACACACTACTTAAAATGTAGAACTAGGTTTTTCCGGTCTGAAACATGTATTAGTTGATAGAAGACATAATAATTTCTCAGAAAATCATTTGGAAATGAAGATAATTGTAAATTATAAAGAATGAATTAAGAACATTTCTTCTGTAACTTAATTTTTTTTTATTTCTGAAGGTGTATTAAGAGTTTTCCAATTTTTTTATTTACTTGTTTGTGTTTTATGATAATTTGATTTTGTGCGCGAATATTTAATGTCAAATATATTTTGTTTAAATGATGTATAAAATTGTAATAAAAGCACTAGAATTATATTTCATTCACCTTAAATATCACATTCAAAATACAAAGATAAGTTAAGTGGATTAGGTAGAGTTTTTGGGCTATATAAAACTGTTTGGCAAATTCTTCATCTTTTTACTGCAAGTTTTGGTATTTTTACCGCACGTTTAAGAGTTTTACTGCATGGAAATCGGGTCTTTAGTAATAACACACAAACATGCGCTATCCTTTATAGGTATTTTTTAATTAAAACACCACCTTATTATAAATCATTCGAATCACATGAAACGCGCCACGCGCACCAATCGCATTTGGGCCCACTGTGCTGCCATATGTGCGAGGGATCCGACAGCCCTCGTCATGGCGTCTAGTGGCGATCGTTAACGACTTACGACCCGCGGGCCGACTTTAGCCGTCGGACGCCAGGGCTTTGGCTAGGCATTACCCGTCATATCACCGAAGCGCACCTGCCTCTCAGGGCGGACGGCGCCCGAGAGCGGCGGCGGGCAGCAACGCGATCCCGAGCGCCGCTGGAGCGGCCGTAACGACTCGCGTTGCGACAGAGCGTTATGTATAAGGAGCATATTCATGAAGTCCACGAGCGAACAACAGCGTGCAATTTAGATACAGAGCGTGGAAGTGGGGGGAAATGAAGCATCTGCATAAAAATGGCTTCGTTTTATTCAATGCCGACAAAAGATGCATAAAACAGGATAGCCAATTACAAAATAAACGGTTGAAAACGGAAATATAATGAAAATTAAAACGCAAAAACTTCAAACTAGCTAGCATTTCATTCCGAAAACAAAGGTTTCAAATTCAATCACAGAAACCCTTCGAGTAAAAAGAACAAAAAACAAAACGTACGTCATCTCCGCACGACTTTCATATTTCTTTCCAACGAACGTATTTCTAGAAACATCTCCGTCTGTCCCGAGGGTTCGTCGCTACCTAGATCCCTCGCGACTAGAACGTGCCGGAGCCCTCGCGACGCCGACGAGGGCGCAAACAAGCGCCGAAGCCCTTCCATCGAGCGAGTCAACAGCAGGCGGGAGCGCGCGGCGCGCGGATCCTCAGACGAAGGCGGCTAGGAAGACGCCGCCGCTGCCGCTGCCTCCACAGAGGGCGGGGCGGGGGCACGAGGGCGTCGTCGCTTTCGTTTGGAGTTCTGCCCGCCACCTCCACCGCCCTCGCCCGCCCACCCCTTTACCAGCGCACACGGTCGCTTTGTTCGAGATATCGCACGGCGCCCGCGCGCGTCACCCGCTGGCGGCAGGGTTGGAGCGGGGGCGGAGTGCGCAGCGGCGATAGCGAGCATGGGCGCCCGGTGCGATGCTGTGCGGCGCTGGGGGTGAAGGCGGGGGGGGGGGGGGGGAAGAGGTCTAGCTGTAGTAGGGACGGCGCGTCGATGGTAGTGGGCGTCCATGGCAAGAGATACAACGCGCAAGAACAAGGAGGCTGCCCAACGCCGTAGAAGAAATGCGAACACGACGGCGATTGAATAATTCGATGAATTGAATAATAGAGTTCGAATATGTTGCTAGAGAAATGCGAGCAAATTAAAATGAAATTGGCAAACAGGAAATATATTTGAGGCACTACAACTTACTGTCGCATAATAAAACAGGAAGTATGAACAAAGAGCCAATGGCGAGCAACGAAGCTCATGTGCACAATGAGAAAATGTGAGATGCTCGGGTTGATGAACGCCAGGGTACCTGAGTGACGAGGTTGGTAATTGCTGGAAGGAATGGAGAACCAGCAGGGCGGGATGGAGAACCAGGACAAGAAAGCAGAGACGCAGATGAGGATGGGAGGCATGGCTGCAACAGCAGCGAGACTGAAGTGACGTGGAGCGCAAGCGAGAGTGACCGGGCGGGCGGCCGTCGGCGAGCGGACCCGGCGATAAACCCGTTGCCATGGCAACGCGCCTGTACAAAAGCCCGCCCCGCCTCCCTCTTCTCCCACGGATGCCCCGTTCATTGAGGGCATGGGCGCCCGGCCCGATCGGACGGCCGGATGGACAGGACTTCCTTTCCCCCGCACACCACCCACTCAGACGAACCAAATGCACGACGAGATCGCCGAACGAAAAGTTTCGAAAAGAGGAGAAAGACACGATATGTCCCTAAGGCTTAGAACAGGCGTCTCCAAAAAAAAGGCAAGAAAGAAAACTTGAGAAAGATAAAGTAAACACGGAATTTATGTAGGTATTGTCGGAGATATTAAAATAAACGCATTTGTTCTTCTTCTTACTGTTATTATTATATTATTATTATTGTTATTATATTATTATTATTATTATTAACACAGACTACCGTTTGTATCCTTAGCGATACACACGTTAATTTAACGCCAGCCCATGTGCACATTTTTGATACACACATGAGTGGATATTTCATTACTCTGTGAATCCTTCTGAAACATAGATATATGCAAATCAAACGGTAGAATTTTGTATCTGGGCTCTCGGAACAGAACAGTGTTTTTAGTCTGAAGTTGACTGTCTTACTATAACGTCAAATCCACTGTTGAAATATGCATGCTATCGATAAGATCGTAGATGTAAACACAATTTGTAAAGAAATTTTTGAGAAATTGAGTTGTGTAATAAACTTAATTTTAATATCATGTTAAATAAATGTTTCCGTGATTTACTACGCACTGAATCCATCTTTAGTAATGAATGCAAAACTTCAAAATGGTGGGATCAAAGACCCTGAGAGTGAAACATGTCGGCAAATGGAGGAACAAATGCGAAGTTTTAGTTTTAACAATCAAACACATTCCCAACTGATTGATGTTGAAAATCGTCGAGGAAAAATTGTGAAAATGTCCATCGTGATAGTAACATACAATTCTATTTAAAATTCGATTGATGTCAGGTGACCAAAAATCCAACTCTTTCAGAAAATAAACTGAACATTACAGTCCTTCGAGAAGCCGTTGTTGGTACGTTACTTGGTTTAGAAATACATTCCACAAGTGGAAGAATTGAAGCAGTGCACACACTGATAGACACAGAAAGAGGTGGTCGCTCGGCTACGTGCTGTGCGAATGCAGCCGAACTGTATGGAAAGAGTTACGCTACTCGACATTGTAAACAGTTAAGACAAATGTATTGACCAACATTTTCTTTGTTTATTGTGTTTCATAAAAAACTGTATTTGCTACCTAGTAGCATGATAATCAGAAATTCAATCTAAAGCTTTTTTTTTTGTTTTTTACTATTTCATATTTTTGTGTTTCATGTCTTGATTTTACTGTCTTCAGAACGGTATTTTGTTTTGGGTAGATTTTTTTATATTAGTTTTTGATGTTTTTGGGCTTGTATGTGTTGAATCAATCCTACTTTTTTTCACAATATATATTTTCTGCATTTTGCATTTCTTTCATGTATATCATGTTTTAGAGCTTCATTTTTACTTTCAGTATAAATACGTACATACGGAGTAATATACGTAGTAAAGGGAAAGTTGTGTAATTCTGCGCGAAAAAAACGACACTTTCAGCAGAAAAAAATTGATTGCCGGACTCTAGTAATGAAGAAGTGAATAAATCCAGTTGTTAAATTAAGAGAAAAAAATCCCTTCAAATTTTTCAAAGAAAATTGCCATTTAGGACTAGGTTTTACTGTTCTTTAATATTCTTAAAATAATATTTCTCCTACTATTTCTACTATTAAGATACCGAAAAATTAATAAAATGTCAAAAAATATGTATTTTGGGCAGCGATTGATGACAGCTGGTAAGAGTATATGATAAGTCCGAATAGCTAGCTGAGACCAAAAGAAATAGAAAACTAATAGAAAGTCTGTGCTATTCTGTAGCTCTACCAGTTCGTTAGTGAGTTCCATCAGATTTAAAAGAAGCCTTTCCAACACATTATTTGTTTTTTATTCTTAATGTACGTATACAAAAAAATGTATTCATTTCTTTTATTCTATTATTTTGCCTGTGTGTATCTGGTACTGCACACGGGCTATACAGGTATACATTTCTCAAAAATGTTTTTATAGCCCGTCATGTATCTATCAGTTGAGATACACGTCTAGAACCTTTTGTACAAACTCAATTCATAAAAAGCGTACAGCAACGTGCATATCAACAAAATTTCTTTCAAAACTAATTAAAAACAGAATTATGTGTACTGTCGCCGTAAGGGGAAAATACCCTGGTAGTCTAAAAGTGATTTTATAGCATCCAAAAACTGACATAGGAGTTACGTCCCTATGAAGAAACGTCCTGCTTAGAGAAGAGAACGTTAGACGCTTTTTTAAAACGAGAAAACACCTGTGCTGGAGATAATTCGCTAATGCGGGTAACAGAAAAACGCCAGAATGTCGTTGCGTCGTGTTAAAAGCATACGCCGTTTTATCACTCTTCAATCAAATTTGAAGAGAACGAAGAAATCAATAAAGAAAAATATATTCCTATGAATTAACGAATCTTCCAGAAAACTCTAATCACCGAAAAGCAAAACCATTCGTCAAATACCAACTGTGAATATTGAATCCTCCATTAATATGTTCTTGCATTTTCGCAAGATTTCTTCTGTGAACAGGTTCCCTAATTTCCAATCTCCTCCTAAATTCCACTGATTTCTGCTAGGGATGGATATTTACCATAGAGATTACAAACGCCGTTTTCAACAAGAGCAGATTCGATTGATCCACGTCAGAGATAACTTACTTATTTTAATTCCTGCTTCTTTGTGTACAAGCGAGCACAATTGTTCATTTAAAACGAAGATTCCTGATGCATTCTTACCCATCAGTCCAGCAAAAATTTTCAAGAAAAGTATGTACAGTACAACATCAATTATCCAAGGAATGAGAACAATAACATCAAATTTCAGAATGAGTTTTCACTAAAAATTGAAACTATTTCGTTTTTAGCTCAAGACCATTAGGGAACTTCCGAAATTCTACTGAGGTTTTCTATTATCCAGAAACGCAACAGACGTCAAACTAATTAAACAATACCGCACGAGAAGGAACTGGCAAGTGGTTGCCATCTAAACACTCCGCCAATTATCGTTGTTGTGCTAAGATACTCGCGCAATCTCAGAATTTTCACCTGCTCAAATACAGCCCTAACATATAAGAGGTGTAAACCAATAAAGTTAGAGCATTTAACATAAAAGGGAGATGTAGTAAGCCTATTCAAACAACCCGAATAACGATTGCTACACAAGTGATACTCCGTCATATGTTATAAGGAAGGCAAGTGCTGGTGCATTCCATAGCAGAACATGAGAGACGCGGCGTCACGCGTAAAACGCAAAATAAGATTTTCCCACCGATATTACGTTCAGTTCCAATGACACGTTCTAGGGCACGACAAGAAGTTCTCTCAAACCTCAAATAACGAAAACTGAAAATGCTAGTTATAAATTGCAATACGAAACAGATTCGAGATTAACAATTTTTGAGCTCACCTAATTGCTTCCCAGTACATAAAACAAGGTTCCAAAATTTTCCGAATATCATCTTCAAAAACAATCAGTAAAAAATGAATCGATATGATTACGGCATGGCAGAGCTCTGAAACGTACAGAAACATTTTCATTAACAAGAAAGTCAGCGATGAATAAAGAAAAAACACTAACTGACTCAAAAAGACAACCGCGAACACCTTCCCGTCATACCTCTTAAAACATTATTTTATTTTTCTATTATCTGTTGTTAATTTTTTCAGAACCTGCAGATATGTCTTCAGATTTTTTTAAAAATTATTTTGATTTCTTTGTGGAAAGTTAATAAAGCACACTTCGAAAAACTGTCTCGAAAATATACAATACTGCAAAAGGTTTTAATTTAATATATTTCTTGAATGTATCCGCATTCACTCAATTAAAATCCAACTGCTGTAAATACAAGTACCAAACTTTTACCATAGAAATTAATAAAATAAAAGCGTGTACGAAAACTAGAACAGAATAGTATAAACCCTCGCCAAACTGGATTTACTATACATACTAATGATATTAAGGAATTTGAGATATTTTGATAATAGCGAGATGAACAGAATTTGTGCACAGGCTGTTAGCATGCGCATATACTATAATATAATGAACATTATATGATAAGTAAAATTGTATACATTACAAAACCAGTTTAATAAATTATTATATTTTCTTCATTCCGAAGCGAGTTACTGAGCAGCCGCCTATTGTAAAAACGTGTCTATCATGAGCTCTTTTCTAAGGAACTCAGCGGGTCCCAAAGGAGAGGAATATCCCTCCCAGAGGCGATTGCAGTATTAATTCCACACCCAATGAGCGAGCAAGACAGTTCGTTCATCCCCCCCCCCTCCAAGCCAGAAGCTCGGGCCAGAGCAAGGCGGCGCTCGAGGGGCCCCTGACCTCCGCGGGCCAAGAGCGCCCGCAGCGCCCACGCCAAGCCTCCGCCTGAGCGGCTGCGACGCCCTCCGGAGGACAAAGGGATGTGCCAGTGAGCGCCCTGCCATCGGGAATCTCTCCAGCGGCTGCGTGGGCCGTGTGGTGCCGCCTCCTTCTCCCAAGTCGTTCGTTATAGCCTGGCGCCGCGGACAGTTTCCCTAATCACTCTTCGACACTCACTCCTAATCACTCATACTTACAGTCGCTTCTCGGTAGTCCCGAGCAGTAGATCGATGTCATACGTAACATATACTGATTACGTTCTTTGTCTAAAAGAAACTGTACGTATTGCAGGACGTTCAAAAAAAATTGTACTGTACAGATTTTCTAAGTTTGCCCTACATAATACAAAAAATTTAAGTTTGCTACTCTCTTGAAACCATTATCTAATAACTACGATGAGGAACCAGCAGTCTGTGGAACACAATGCAAGTTCCATATTTCCAAGTCATCAGTTCGCTTTCAATCCAACAGAATTGGGTCTTTGTAGTAATGATAAACGACGGAGATGTCCATAAATCTCTCTATTGTTCTCTGCCAAATTCATTTGCCAATTTTATAGACCACGAATTTAAATAATCTGTGAAAAATGTTAAGCGAAAAAACTGATCATATTTCGCTGAGTCAATACGCCAATTTAATTCCAAAACAAAAATATATTCTAATGTGAATTGTTGGTTAAGAAGGAAGAAGAATCTAGGTAAGAGCGTGTGCCAATGATTAAACAATAAGTTTGGAAACTTGCACCCATAAGAAACGCGAGTCCGTAAAATTCAAGGAAAATTGTAAAAATTAAAAAATTTCAAAATACAAATACATTTTAACTAGAAAAATTTTACAGCTGCGAAAAACCTTCCTAGCCCGCAAGTAGGCAAATATCGGAAGGAATGCAAGAAAAGAGCTATAAAAAGAGGAGTAAAATTGATAACTCAACTAATAAAACGAAAAATGTGGAAAGTAGGTGAGAAAGTTTATAATGTCTACAATAAAACGAGCAGCATATTATCTTTAAATGCGAAAAAATTGAGAGTCCAGATGAGAACGAAAAATTAATTCCAAATATAATCTAGAGTTGATATCAAAATAAGTGGAAGAAAAATACAGAATATTTACTGAAATGTACATACTATCCATGTAATAATGAAATAAAGTACATAGGCACGAAAATTATGCAAAAAAAGAAATTAAATTAAAAATCTGGTACCGACAGAATCATGCTGATTAAAAATCATGAACCTCCTAATGATAAAAAATCAAAACCATAAAGAGTCTGATGGATACAGGAAAAAAAACATTGTGAATTAAATACCCGTAGAACATGAACAGCTTTCAAAATAAAATATTGAATGGGGTCATACAAGTATACTTTATAGTGTATAAGTGCCAATGAGCCAAAAACACCCTTCCCATCAGAACATCCATACTCCAATTCTCTTGCACATGCATCATTGACATATGCAAAAAGACATCAGACGAACCGCTAAACTGATGCCATTAATCTCGTACACCCCCATTCAATCCCATCTAAAATTGCGTTGAAAATGCCAACTGGAAATTCGATTGTTCTACCGATCATTAAAAAAGAGCAAATCACGAGAACATCACATTTC
Organism: Acheta domesticus; assembly: GCA_031308135.1. Lineage (NCBI taxonomy): Eukaryota > Metazoa > Arthropoda > Insecta > Orthoptera > Gryllidae > Acheta > Acheta domesticus. The sequence goes on from JAHLJT010002406.1 coordinate 152,134,123, forward strand.
AAGCCAATCTCTGGCAATCATTAATGGGGTCATATTAAAACTGCAAGAGAACCCTGTTCGTATTACATGGGATCGCATTGTACAAAGTAGTAAATACAAATCAAAGTAAAAGACAAATTGTCAATTCTATCATAGCAAATGTTCCATTAAGCTTCGCAAAACCTGTGTGATTGAATGGGCAATGAAAATCTTACCAAAGAAATGTTACCAATGTTACAAATATTACCAAGTTAATTTAAAAATTACTTCGAAAGTTACACGTTGATTCACTTTTGGAACTTAAAATCAATGCACTTTGGATTGCAAATTCATTAATGAGATATAGTTACTCTCCAATGGCTTTGGATCATGAAAACACGTAATTGGAAATTCCCAGAGAATTGGAATTGGTAAGGTGAAAATTCCCAGAGATCTGATGTATCTCTTCAGATAGATTTTAAAACAAATTAATACTCTGGCAGACACGTACGGTTTGAACATTAATACTAGTTTAAAACAAATTAATTATCGGGCCTAAAAACCTACCGTTCTTCTGAGCGAGGGAACTAATATAAAAAACAGACGTCACAAAAACATATTTTGTAAATGATAAAAATATTACTATACCCCCCCCCCCGTTTTTTGGGAATTTTTCAAATTTCAACAAACGAAACAACGTGTTCCGAACATTTCTAAGGAATCACTCAAGAATAGGGAACAATGAAAGAATTTGAAAAGTCCGCATTATCCTCATCTCGCTTGAAGCATCAGCTGGGGAAACTCAACAACGCCGAGAGCCGGCCCTCGACCCGCGAGCGGCGGGCACCCAGCGCTGGCGGGCGGGCGGGCGAACGGGCGGGTGGCAGAAGGGAGGGCGGCGGGCGGCGAGCGGCGGGCGGCCAGCACTGCGGAACGCTGCTCGCGCCGCAGTGAACGCCAGCACAGAAGTGAAAGGCGGACAGCTGTCCAGGCTGGCCGCTGCGCCTGGGACGCGAATGACCGCGGAAAAAACGCCAGGCGTATCACTGACATAAAAGATGCAACGCTAAATTCCCCAGTCGGAGAGGAACCGCATAGCAAGACAAAGGCAGAAGCACGGCACGCGGGGTAAATACAAAGCTTAAAATGAGTACAGACGTCGCTCGAGCTCGTTCGAGCGTATGCTTGCCATCCCGCACAATGCACACCTGCTACAAAGGCTTTGCATATTAGAGCATGCACAAGACAAATAAAGCACAACAACGCTTGCAACACACCAACACACTCAAAAGACTGTAAACGATCTTTTCAAAAATGAACAAAAAGTCAAAATGTTAGAAAGTATACAAAAGCAAAAAAGAATGTTCATGAGGAAAGCGACAAACAGCAAGAATCGATAAAAGAGGACAATTCCAAAAGGACACAGGAAAATGTACAGACCATATTCCAGAAATTCTTGATACGTTACAGATCAGAACCATCCCGATTATTTCACAGAATCGATCCGATCGAACCCAAAGGGTTCCCGTAAACACACATCGCGACCACAAACACTTCGCGTTGTCATGACATCACAAAATATTAGTAATCTGCCACACAAAACACAGTAGAAGCTAGGACGTAACCACTGCTCAACAGGACCACTACGAGGACCGAGGCCCACGCATCCACCAGGACGGGGGGCGTCTTCCAGGGAAGCATGATAGCTACCTGCAGCAGAGCCAGCTGCGGCGGGAGCGACTCCCGCGCCGGTGGGGGCGGCGGCGGCGGAGGCGGAAGCGGCGGGCACGGCGGCAGCGACGACGGGAAGAGGCACATCGTCGGGCGGGGGCGGCGGCGAGGGCGACAGCGAGCGCTCGGGCGAGGGCGGGCCGCTGGCGGAGGGCGCGCGCCCGCCCACCGACACGGAGGAGGTGGCGGCGTGACGGCGCAGCGTTTCGCGGCACAGCTGGGAGAACATGGCGGCAGCGACGGCGGCGCGCGGGGAAGCAGCGGCTGCGGCGGCGTCGACCACGGCTGCTGCGGCGGCGGGAGGGCAAGATGCCCCATGGCGGCCGCGCACCGCACTGAACGCCGAGCGAGCTTGGCCGCGGAGCGAGCGCGCCGCGCCGCGCGGCCCGCCTCCCCTTCTCCGCGCCCCGCTCCGCCGCCCGCACCGCCGCCGCCACCGCCACCACCACCACCACCTCCGCCCAGCTGGCTCGCTGCGCCGCCGCCCCGCGCTCATCGATCGACGCGGGCGGCGGAGGCGGCGGCACCGTCGCTGCCGCCGCGGGCACGCGCCCGCCCGCACGCTCTCGTCTACCAGCGCCGCGCCGCGGCGTGGCCCCCGACGCCCACGCACCAGCCACGCACACCCGGGTGGGTCCCTGGCGTTAGCCCCGGGGAAACAAGGAAGCTATTGAAAGGAGACAGATATCAACACTGCTCTCACGCTTTACCCGCAGATTCCTACTCGATTTTTCAAAAGATATCGGAATTTGAATCATATACTAACGTTTATAAAAAGTTTCTATGAGTATATTGTTTATCTCTAAATGTCGAACTATGAATCAATGTAACCAGTAAAAATCAATTGTGTGGATCACAAATCTCGTAGGCAAACGGATGTGTGAACGTCTACATTCATACATTTATAGACCAATTGACGGGAAAACTTGTAGGTTAAATGCAAGTTATTTTAAAAATATTACATTTTTTCAAATAATTATATCGACTCCTCGTGCGTTAATGTCTAATCGCATATATTTGAAAACACATGCAATAAGCGTGTAGCTCCGAGAATACTAAGTGTGCGTTATTAATGATCCACCTTATAGAATGTAAGGGATCATTAATTCAATAATCATTAATCAACGATTATCAAATTACGGTTTGCAATCGGATATTTCTGTTATCAACCGCAATGAATAATGCTATTTTCAGCTTCAGAAAAAGGCCTAAATTTGATACATTATGAAATCGCAGCTGCATATTTGATACACGCTGATACAATTGTAAATATTGGAAATTACAAAGAATGAAAGTTTTTCTCCATTAACACCGACGAATGTTTAATTCCAGAAATCTAAAGTCGGTCTTCCAGATTTTTCAACACTTAATATCACGTAGGTATTATTCATTAAATAATAGGGTTACCAAAGAAACTTGTACAACTACAAACAAATGAAAAAAGTTCACGCAAGAACACCAAGTAAACCGTAAAATGAACTAGGACAAAGAAAAGAAATGCGAATGGCTGCCGAACAAGAGCGACTTCCACTCTACATAACGTGAGACGTAACGGGATGCAGTCACCACGGAAGAGCGAGTAGGCGCTCTATCGTGCACAACTAGGAGAACAATGCTCGCCAGCGATGAACGATTAGCACGCTAAGTTCAACTCCCAAATGAAATGGGGCGAATGCGTCAAAGACGGAACTGAAACACGAAACGTGGAACAAAGTTTACCCGAAATACCCGTGCACGAAGAAGTCCTGACAGTCGTCAGGAGCATGAACAAAGTGCACGTGACAGCGTTGAATCAATGGTAAAACCAAAGAATCGAAAATGAAAACACTTGAGTGACAATCAAGAAATGTGACAGGGAGAAATAAAGCGTAAAAAATGAAGTAAATATGACATCAGATCTTTTAACACTAAGAATTAGAAATCACTGTCAGTTTGAGAACTACGTAGACCAAACGAATTACATAAAACAAAGACCAAAAAGGAGAAATTTTCGTATCTGTACAAAAAATAAATGATTGGTCGAGTGAAAATGAAGATGGAACACAACACAAAAGCAGTGACGTCCAAAGCAAGTTTCAACAGCCTCGCACATCCAACATCGTAGAGATCAAACACCAAAGTAGAACGGCAGGTACGGCCAGAAGGGGGCAACGAAAAGTAGAGTGGCAGATCGGAGAAAGCCGACGCCAGCCAGAGCAAGGCGTTTGGTAGGCAACACGCGCGGCGCAAAACAGCGGCAGGCGCACCGGGGAAGGGAACGGAGCAGGCGGGGTGCGAAAGACCCTCCGTGCCACGCACCCGCCCCGCCACTCCTCTCCTCTCCAGTTGCTCTCCCTCGGGAGCTGGCGCGGCCTCTTGCCAACCCCTGCGGGCGGGCGGCCGGGGCGGCACGAGGTCCCGAGACGCCGCCACCACCACCTCCTCCACTTGCTCCTGCCGCTGCTGCTCTCGTTGTCTCGCCCCGCCGCGCCGGGTGCCGTCCCTCCGCACCCGCTGCTTTTCCGGCCCGACGCGCGCGCGTCCGCGCCGCCGCCCCGCCCCGCCCCTCCCCAGCGGGCGCCTGCGGGCACCGCGGGGCGCGCATATCAAGAGCATTCGCGAGTCCACGCCTCGACGCCACCGCCGCCCACCACGACGGCAGCGGCAACGCCTGCCTGGACGGAAGAGGGCGGAGCTGCACTGGCCCAGAAGAACAATGCGCTCACGTCGTTTATCATCTACACGTAACCACATGCATGACTAAGGAGAATTGATGAGACTGTTCTGGAAAGAAAGGAATTCTATTTTCGGAATAACTAATCATTTGTATGAAAATATACGTGTTTTAAGAATTAAAAAGCGTACTTATAATCTGGTTGATTTATATTCGCAAATTTATGATATATAAATACATTTCATTTTGGCTTCTAATCAATTAACCTGTTGGTTTTCAGAATTACTAAACGTCTGTAATGATGTTCGAAATTATTAGTTTTGTGGTAAGGTTTAAGGCACTTCTCCAATTCAACATTAGCCCTTTGAAATGATTCTACTCTTTTACAGGGGCCCCGAATGGCCCATCATTCCAGACACTGTTCAATTCACCGTCGACGCCCTTTTCATACTTCATCGCCGAGTGAAAACGGAATATTACATTGAAACTGACACATTATACACATTTTCTCCAATATGACAAAAAAAATGCGCACTTCAAGGGCAGCAATTTTTATTCAAACGAGTCAATTATTAATTTTCTGAAATTCCATAGAAACATAAACACAATAAATTTATCACCAGAATTTAAAACTGAAGTTAATACTATTTTACAAACGTATTAATGTATATTCTAATGTAATATAGTTCAGTTGATAAGTAAATAAAAGATACATATTTCATTTACATCATTAAGCAAATTATCAAACTGACCACTGATACTCCTCAAATGAAGATAATTCGGTTATGTCACTGGAACTCCCTGTCACACGACCACACTGTTCGGGAACAAGTCCACAGCTTTATCAAATTTCATTTCAGCAATATCTACTTCTGCTCGACAAAATTTTTCCTTATGCGCCACTTCGCAAGAAAGAAATTGAAATGACTCGTTTCTAAATTTTCTTAATTTAACTGTACCGAATTCAATGCTCTTCTCTGATTCCCAGATTCTGTTAGAAGGTTCTCAGTCATCACATCATACAAGAAAAACAACATAAAAGATAGTCAAAACTTGCAATGGGAAATTCTTATGTCTATCTAAGAATTCTTTAATTTCTTTCCGTTTTAATAATATCACAAATTCAATTTTCAAACGTTTTGTTAAAAGAAAAATGGTCTTTGAATTGGAATTACAGTGATAAAATTGGAAGTATGAAAGAATCGGAAACACTGTTTTCCGTGCATTATTTTCCATTTTGTAAGTAGCAGTATTCGGTTGACACCGGATCACCTCTGGACCGCCAAGGCATCGGCGACGCCGTCCCACCCGCACATTAGAGCATCCGTCACCGGAGACACGTGCGGTGGGGCGCGCCCCGACCGCGAGGGCCGAGGCCGTTCGGGACGCAACAGCGCGGCGACCGGGGCGAGACGGGCCGGGCCGGAGCGGGCGAGCATCGATCCCGCACCCTCGGGTGCGGCGCGTGACAGATGCCCCGCGCGCGGGATTTATAGGGCCCCTGATTGCCGCGGGATGCGCCGTCATAACGAGCAACGCGGCCGTGGCCGCAGCCGCAGCCGCCCGCCCGCGCGCGGTGCGGCCGGCAGGCCCACGCGTCCGCTCGGAGCCGATCGCGTCTGCCTTTGCCTCCCCTGCCCCAATGGGCTTGACAGAGGATGAGGTTCAGCACTACTTCCCACCGCACTGTGCTCACCGGTCACATGATCACCTCCTAGTAAGCGTAACTTCGTACTAGTTTGATTGGTCATTTTTGTTGGATTTTAAAAGAATTTGCCGATTTTCTATTTAGAGTTACGTGGAGTCCAAGTTTCATTTTTGGAATCCATCTTTTAACCTACATTTAATTTCAGAAAGTTGTTCAATGACGTTTTACAAAAAAGCAATACATCCATCTTTCATGACTGCGTTCATTATAAAGAAATGTCTTTGCATTGTAAACTAAACCAGAATAAAACCTGACGTAATCAACAATCATTTTTCCATGGATTACGATATTCAGCGAGTATTGAAAAATATAATGAATAAAAATCATAGCTTAAAACAGAATTACCATAAATATGCATCCTTAATTCAAAATTTCTTGAACTTATTTCACTTACACCGTTCAAAATAATTTCTGCAATACTTTTTCATAAAAAGATAAAAATTAAAAACAGCGCCAGCAGCTGTCTTGTACACTCAACAATGCAGCATTAAATTCGTCACTGAAAATGTATCCTCCAATACACGATCGTTGTTAACAACTGCAAAACGTATCCTGCAGCTTATCTACACTGTGCGCTATAGTGCTACATAGCGCTTATCAGCACTATTCCTAAGTAACAATTATAAGCATTAACACTCTCTTTTCTCGTAACCATTTTTAACTCTTCATTAAAACTGATTTTGCATGAGACCGCGCCTACTACACACGTAAACACAACGGTGGCTGCATAAAGGCTGAACCGCACAAAGCACGTTAACAAGGAATGCAGGATGATGGACGTATGGCTTGTCAAAAGCAATGCTCAGGTATGGCTGCTCGGTGATTGATCATGAAGGGCATAACAACGGACATCTGTTTCGCTGGCAATCCGACATCTGCCTCTTTCAGTTTCCTCCAAACCTCGTAACACAGCATTTTGCGGGGGAATTTATCCCATGCCATTCTAACGATTTTGTAGCGTAAAACAAAGGCATACCGGGTTGTGAGAACTAGAAGCTCAAATACGGGCATATTTGAGCAATTTCGCCTCGCCAAACAATCGAATGTGATTTCACAGCACCAGGTTTGTATTACGTCGGATTTGCCCAACTGTGAAATTTCCCATTTTCTATTTACACTGGAGTAAGGTATTGTGAGCACTTTATTGCGAATTGTTGCACACGAGAAAAGAAACGAATGGAAAAAATTCACATTCACAAAACATTTCAATACAACTGTAATAATATGACTCTCAGATGCAATATTTGTGCTTTATTTAACACTTTCATGCTAATAATCATGAAATGCAATCATGCCTCACTATAATGCATCAGATAGGAGGTATTATACACATCAATTTTCTCGTATTTCTCCCTCTTCATATAACCTACCTGTCTAGTATAAATAAGAGTGTAGAACGAGCAAATGTAAACACGACAAATAAACCGCAATGCAGATTGTGACACAATACCTTTGAAGGCGATAATCTACAAAAGCTGTACGTTGTATTTCATTAGAAACTAATAATTTCTTATTCGCTAGAACTAAAAATTAATAGTTTGCACAAAAAGGGAACGATTTTCATCCACTATTACTTCGAAATTCCTAACAAGGGGAAAAAAATTCTGAAGCTGAAAACAGAATTTTGCTTAATTTAATCATAAACTTTAGAATAATTGAAACTAAGTAATTATAGACGATACACTATAACTTAAGAATCGAATATACATAACCACGGCATAATTGACATCATTCAGTACGCTTTTAGTTTTCATTAAGGAACATATACGAGACTCTAGAATAAACAAAACTCTATCAGAAACATATTGAAGACTCGCGCAAGCGAGTGATATACATTTAAAACATCTCGGTCCTCGTGGTCCTCAAGAAAATAGTTTCTAAAAAAATACTTCTGCATTGGGATAAAGAGATAGAAATTAACGCATTCGGTGATGGCACTTTGTAAAGGACAGAAACTATGCTACATCAGTTCAAGAGTGCCGTACATTAAAACAAGAGCATTCATTCAGCAAAATTAAGTCATAAAATGAAGATGGAATTAAAACGAAAGAAAAAAAACGCGAAGGAGTTGCCAAATGCGAGAACACTGTACATTAATTAGCAACCAATTATGAAACAATGTTTTATCTACATTGAAAGAGAAATTAGTTTACTATAATGTAATGATGTATTCTATAATAATACATAGTTTGTAGAAATACGAGTTCACAAGAGTATGCGAATGTGTACACAAGAACAGATTAACGACAGACGGGTAGACTCCTGTCCTCTGAGCGTAACACTCGGAAGCGGTGGTAATCGGCAAGGGCTACAGAAAGCAAGTCAGAAAAAACAGCGTTTCTCTTTCTTCTGGGAGGCAGTTGTATTGAGGCACTCAGGCTGTTTACAGTTGCGAGCCCCGTGGCCGGAGGGTTAGGAAGGGGGAGGGGAGGAGACGGGAGCCGAGTCTTGGCCGGCGGGCGAATAAAGAATCCCCGCAGAGGCGTCGCGTTAATGCGATTTATCGCGGCCATTCGCCTCGTTAGCAGGGCGATTCATCTCTGCAGCTGCGTCGCAGCGGCGGCCCTTGGGGACGCCTCGAACGCCAGCTTCATTCCGATGAATTACACGTACGCAAACAGCGAACCGCGCACCCACACAGACGCGAGGCCGCGAGAGCTCCGATGCGAATAAAACAGAAACATTTACCTTTCAACTATTGTTTTTTGTGAAGATTAGTTTAAATAAAGATATGTCTCTGTAAAAATAATAGTGTTTTACTTCAGAATACATAGTGAAAGAATTCTAAATAGTGGTCTTGGAAAAGTATATTTTCTCCGAAAATAATCTTACATTTTTATTTCAGAATTGATGACAAAAGAAATTTAAAACAGGATAGAAATAATTAATAAGAAATGATAAGAACGAATAAAGCACGTTGCACAAGAAACCTTGACCTAGAAGAACACAAAGTCACGTTCAGCATTATCATAAGCAATGAATACACGGCCGCAATGCGACCGAAAAAGTTTTATGCGAAAATAAATACATACGACGAAAAAACAACGCCTCAAATATATTTCTAATAAATACATTGTTTTAAATGAATGTAAAACCAACATACTCTGAGCACACGCACAAAAATAAATCATTGCCAAAAATTACACGCACTAATATTTTTAATCATCAGAATGGACGTACGCAGTGAAAGAATATGAAAAGAATTAAGCCCGCAATGTAAACCGAACACGTGTACCAGGAAATCCCTTCTATTTAATTATAAACAGACACCAAAAATGTAATTCAAAATTGATACGTATGACCGGCAGAAGATGAATAACAAGTTAGAACGAAGCGAGAAAGGAGGATCTGGAGAATATGCACGTGAAAGCTGTCGCTGCCACGCCTCGCGCGTCACGGGCCAACGTGTAATTAATTACAAGAGATGGAAACGGCACACCGCTCCGTAGATGCTCCTCGACCCCGCCTCCTCCTGTTCTCTGGGAGTTACTGCCTCCACTCGCCCCTGACGCTCACTCCCGCCGTCATTCAAAGCCAGTTCCAACGTCAGCGACCACCCCCACCTCATTTCACCCAGTCCACCAATCAGCCGCGCACAGTGAAATTGCATGCAGACTGAAGAAATCAGCGGGCGAGACATCGGAGGAAACGAACGAGTGGATTGTATTTAAAGAGCACAGGCAGACTACGTAAATAGATGATTCTGCAAAAAGGATGTTCATAGAAACCCCTAAGAATATCTCGTACAGAAGTGAGAATGTGTAGTAACGAAATGGTAGTAACCAATAGGTATAGTAACCAAATGCTTGAAACGAAGTGGGGTAGAGAAAATGTATGATCAGCACAGTCCTAAAACGATAGTCTCTCTAGAACTCTTAAGAAAACTGTAGTGAGAACTCACTCTAAGCAACTGCCAACTGCCACAGAAGCAGATGTGCACTGCCCACGTCAGCCACGCTGCGCAGCCAGAGCTTGGCAGCTGCTTGGCGCTGATGCGGCCCCGTCAGCCACACGCGCCCTTCCACCCCTTCCCCCTCCCTCGCTCGCTCCCTGACACGCGCGCGCGCATCCTCGGCCGCGGCCACGCCCGCCCCTCGCTGACAGACCGTAATGAACCCCTTCGACGCTGCTTCATCTCCCTGGAACCCGGATCAGCTGCGTACACGCGCCCGCGCTCTCGCCTCGCTCCCTGGGGAGTAGAGGTCGAGACCTCAACCACGCGCCCGGTGCACGCAAATCCCTCGGCCTAACTGCGAATTACACACGTGTGGGACCAGACGGCCCGGAACACGCTGACTCGCACTTCGGAAATTAGCACGAGCCTGACGGCCTAAACCGTTTGACTACAAAGAGCACGTAATATTCCAGATAATTCGGTAAAGTTTACGGAACCGTTATGCTGAATTAAATTAGTGAGATCATCTGAATATTTCAAAATTCAGCAATATATTGCCAATACAAGAAATTTAAAACTTGTATTTACTGAGAAACAATGTTAAAAAATAAAGTGTTAACTGCATTAGGTGCAGATAACGAAAATTTGGTTTATTACGGACTCTAACTGATTTTTTCACATTTGAATTAGAATAGTTTAGAAGACATTGCCAGAAAATAACGGAGTAAATGTTCCAAAATCTTTCCACATATTTGCACTGTCAATTTGTCTTTGATAAACTTCTTGAAATTTTCTTTATGCTTGCAAACATTGAAGGAAAGATTACAGGCCCAAAGTAAAACAATAAAAAACTCCTTTTTGCAATCACCTCTTAACCTCTCAATAACCCTACAACCATTATCTACTATCGCCGCTCTCAACCGCTGTTCTGCACCGCGGTCACATCTCGCGCAGCCATAACTCGCGAAGCCCGTACGTCATCATAAGTCCTTATCGTGGCCCCCTAACGCGCGAACAAATCAAAAGCGCGCTATTAAAGCTGTACATCAAACGAGGGCGAGAAGGGCGCGCTCGGCGGCACGCACGGAAGGCGCGGGCGGATATTTTCATGGGCGCCTCTCGATCACGCGCGACCCGCGCCGCTCGGCTCCCCAGCCATTTTTACGCGCGACCTCCGTCGCCTCCGCCCTCACCCGCCCGACGACACCGCCGCGCCCGCCTCCGCGCGCGAACGACCGCCTCTCCTTTCTCCTCCCTTCGCGGGAGGTGATGGATTGGTGGTGCAGTCGTTCACTCGCGGTGAACGATTATGGGCCGCGGTTAGAGCCCTCCGGTTACACCGACCTCCGCCGCCGCCGGCGCTGGGGCGACCTGCCGCGCCGCACAAGAGAATCCATAAGCGGCAGAATTCCGCGACCGCAGGATTTGGTTAGAGATCGATCTTGCGGCTCGAGGTTTTAGATGTGGTCGTATCGAAGAAGCTAGGGAGATTTTGTTTTAACGGAAGTTATAGGAAGCCTGAAATGAAAGCAGCTGAAGCCCGCCTATCACTAGTGTGCTGCGGGTTGCCACTACCCAAACAAACCCGGCGTTTCATCGTTCCAGTTTTCTGGTAGCGAAGGGCATGAAATGTTTTTTGCATGGAAATTGTGCTTACAAATCTAACAAACGAAACGAAGTGTTACGAACAAAAGTCAAGATAGAGACATTTAAATCAATATATAGTAAGTGTATGTAAAACAGACATTATTTGTTTTTAAGATAAATTATTAATAAGTAATAAATAACCATTCTACTTGTAGTTTCGATTGTAAGTCTACTCTTACTATTTGTGCCTCCACGCAATAGCATTAACAAATATTCACATCTCCTTCTATTGCAACATGAAGTAAATGAACAAATCCAAAGGAATTGTTATAAACAATAAATTTCCAAAAGCAAAATTAATCATAACACTTGACGCACAGTTCAAAAGTGCAAAGTACCAGGACACATAGTGTTTCAATGTACCCACTGATGCATGAAAATATCAGGCATAGTAATGTCAAATTCAAAATGCGTGCTATTAATTTCACGCAGCGCAACCATGCAAGTCAATGTCTTTTTTCTCATTAAAATGCTATGTGTGTATCGCAGACACCCTTCTACAATTTTATTCGTCTTTTACGCGCATTATTATGAGCTATAAACTGCTCCATGCATTCACAATGAAGACGAAAGTCTCACAGGGGAGAGACGTGTCTGCAGGACAGCAGGTGGCCTATTCTTCGCCGTGTGACGCAGCGTCGCTACAAAAACGACGCTTTTCCCCGCGTTCAAATCCCCCTTTTATGCTGTCCTCCGAACGCATGGTGAGAGAGAGAGAGAGAGAAACAGGGGAAAAGGAGAGATACAGAGTGGCTGCAGCGGCTCTGTAACAAGCTCGTGAAACAATCCGACCGCATGCGACGCCGACAAACGAATCCCGCTAACCGCAGACGGGCCGCCCGCAATTTCAGGCGCTTTGGAGAGGCGCGCGGAGCCTCGCCACCACTCGGCCAGATGAACGAATCTCTCCGCGTCTTTCATCCACTTTACGGAAATGCCAGGTGCTCTCCCCGCCTTAGTCTCAACAGCTCGCGGCAGCACAGCCACCTCCCCCTCCTTGGCGCTCGCCGCCTCCGGGCCCACGATCGGCGACATCACTACCTTTTTGTTCCGGTCCCTTCTTCCAAAGGCGAAACACTGCTTCAATAAGGCTCCTGCACTTCCTGCATTGCTTACAATCCTTCTCATTGTCACACCAGCCTGCACAATGGAACTGACTTTTTGGACGACCCCGCCTTGTTTTAGTTTCACAATAATTAATTAATTTAGTAGATCTTTTTTTCAGGACTGAAAATTATTTCAATTCAATACTTGTGTTCAATGGTGACACTTGAAACGATAAAAATGTCAAAGTAGGTGAAGATGAAAACAAAAACTAGTAAGAAACATTGAAAAACATGAGTGCAATCGCATAATTACGATACCGTCTCTTCCCTCGAAAAGTCTTTGGTGTAAATTAGCATATTTGTTAATTTATTTTCCGAACGAACGTGTATCAATCTCTTTGTTTCCACGTATCACACCAAGTGCAATCATCTACCATTCGTTTCGGTCCTCGTCTACCAAACGTTAGTTACACTCTCTAGAACCATTTTGTACTTTCTAAGTCATTATTATTTCATTACTTTCCGCGTACTCTGAGGTGCCTCAGATGATTCTCAGATAACGATGTCCAAAGAAGGATCGTTCGTTACTTTGATTTCCGACTGTTCATTCTCCCGTATAACAGCGTATCCCTCGAAGCACTTCCGTCACCCTAGTCAGGAGCCGCTCTCCACGCATCCTAGGATTTCATATTCGGCGCTCGAAGGCCGCAGCGACTGCTGCCGAGAGCCGCCGCGCGGCCGCAAAAACCGCCGTCATTTTCGAACTCGCGGCAATCTCCGGGCCTCCGCGCGGCCGCTTCGCCCTTTTCTCTCGACTTACGACACACAAAGACCGGCGCCAGTTCACAAGGATGCGCCACCGTCTGTCCAGATGGCGTGTGCGCTCGCGCGAAGTGTAATCTCTTTCTCTCTCTCTGCGCATTCTCTTTGTGCCGGGTCGCATGAGTCCCGCCGTGCAAAATGTATAAAGGTGAGTCGTTAGAGAGTCTCGACGAAAGCAGATTCATCTTTTATCGAGCCATGGTCGACACAGCAAAGAAAGTTAACAGATGCACCGAAGCATTAGAGTAGGCCCATCTTCCGTTATTCTTTACCAGAGTTTACAGCAAGTTCAAAAGGATTAACTTAGTAAAAATAACAATGGTAGTCGCATTCAGATATTGAAAATACCCACTACGACAATCCGTATAATAATAATAAGGTGAATCTCCACTACCAACAACTGGAGAGACTGCGCCAGTACTTTCGAGAAAAGGCTAACAGAAGATACATCAGATTGTAACATACATAGACCGGAAAATCACACCGTTAAACTTGAATGATGAAAAAATGAATCTACAGAACGAATACATACCAATGAAATGAAAATCAACAACTGGAAAGAGAAGCAACTTCATGGACGCTACCCGTACCAGATAGAGGGAGAACTGATGGATCATAAGGCATCATTAAAATGGTTGTGCTTGGGAGACCTTTTTGCTGAAACAGAGGGCTTTATAACAGCTATTCAGGATCAAGTAGTAGCAACTAAAAACTACCGTAAATTTATCCTGAAAGACACAAACGTTCGTGAAGACAAATGTCGGCTATGTAGAGAACAAAGAGAAAATATAGACCATATTGTCAGTGGATGCAGTTCTCTAGCATCTTCAGAATATACAAAACGACATGATGACGTTTGTAAAGTGATTTATCAGCAACTATGCCATAATAATAACCTTTTGATGGGTAACAGAACACCATATTACAAATACACTCCTGAACCAGTCATTAACACAAATGATCACAAAATGTACTGGAACAGGTCTATCTTAACAGATAGGTCTGTATTATCTAATAAACCGGACATTGTAGGGCATGACAAGAAAAAGAAGAAGGTGTATCTGATCGATGTCGCTGTCCCGCTAGCTCACAATATCTCAAAGAAAAGGAGTGAAAAAATTCTAAAATATCAACCATTGGCAAATGAGATAAAGGAAATTTGGAGCGACGTAGAAATGGTGACTATTGTACCAATTATTCTAGGTGCCACTGGTGAAATTCCGAAGTTCCTTCATGAATCCCTGGCTGAACTACAACTGAAGAAGGGGCTATACATCCAACTGCAGAAAATTATCATACTAGACACATGCAACATCATGAGGAAGTTTCTAAACCTTGATGGTTGATCCAGTGCTGATTACGACAGATGAATCGTGTATCTCTTGTTCATAGTAACCGAGATGCATGTGTTGAAAGAAGTGAAAAGCAAAGTAACAACAATAATAATAATAATAAAAAATCGTGCAAGTGAAAATGGTGCAAAGGAAACCTATTCCATCAGACGAAATAAATACTTCATCAAAACGATAAGCCCTTTTATTTAAATTACAAAAACTGCTGGAATAAGAAGGCTGAAGGCGGAATTTGAAGAAAAACAAATACCAAAAAGGTAAAAGTGAATTTCGCAGCACTCCCCCTTTAATCTTAGTTTAAACACCGATTCTCACTGATCGTGTCAACAAACCTCGAGTAAAGATTGAACAATCAACGCAGCAAATGCAAAACGCAGAAAACCGCAGACGCAGAATGAAAGCCTTTATTTACACAAGGGTCGTTCCATCAAGATACTTTGACTAAAAGGATAAAATGTAACTCCCTTTTCAGAAATTGGAAGAAGATCGAAAACGTCTACGGAAAACAAAACATGAAATAATGGACATTCATCCAGACATTTGAAAACCGACCGCCATTCTCAATCTTCGTCTCAATAGTTGGCAGCAGCGTCGATCAAAGGCAGGTTTGGCTGGAAAGCGCTGCTGCAGTGGCGTCACGACGCAACCACCTGCGGCGCCCCGCCCTGCCCCGCGCTGCCCCGCCCCGTTCGCTGGCTGCTCGGCCGGGGAGCCGGCCGGCTGCCCGTCGCCCTGACGAGGGTCGTCGCCGCCGAATCCCCGGAGAGGGCGAGCGCGCTCGGCCGCGACCAGCTACGGGCAGCCCTGTGAAGGCCACCGAGAATCCCTGGGGCTCTCAAACGACAGCAGCCTCCGGGAGCCGATGGGCGCCACGCGACACGCCGCTAGCCTGTCCGCCTGCCTTTTCCTTGCATTTGGCAATTACGGAAAGTCAAATGAGGCACACAGCAGAACGTAGGTTACATTTCGTATTTCCCTTTAGTTTTCCCGACATCTATAGCGATCCAACAGTGTACAGGTGTCAATACACAAATTAAATTGATTAATTTAACAACTTTAAAAAACAAGTTCAAAGGAACGTTCACAGATGATCTTAATTTAAAACAAACGCATGTGGAACAAAATATTTCCCACATGAACAAATGTGTAGAAACAATAAACAGGACATTAATGAAAAAGAATGCGTTTAAAAATTGAAATATGACTCAAATGTATTTTGTGTTATTACAAGTTCATAAATATAAAAACGTTTTACGAACAGTTTCAGATATGAAATGTAAATACTTCACCCGACCCCAATTATAAAGTTTCAAGCGCACTCCATACCACCCCGAAATCTAATCACTACACGTGTACTTCGAAAAGAACACAACTAAACCACTCGTTATGATTCCGAGTGGGCAATTTTAAACTTATAGTGCGTGTTGAAACGTAAATTGTGATTTGAGGTAAAGTGAAGCTTGAGTTGCTGCAATGAGCAAGAACTATGTACAAAATTAATGCTTTATGAAACAAAAATTAGAAGCCATCTAAAGTAACGTTTTTTTGTTGCATTAAAAATGTAAATAGGATAATTTCATATTGATATCCATAATCATACTCTACAGCTTGGTTTGACTTAGCGTTGACACGTATTTCGTGACCAAACATTTGTCTTATAGAAGAACTTGTCTAATGCGTTATTTTCTCCAATTTTCTGAACGATATTCACCAACAAAAGCACGAGCATGGGGTAATTCAATCTTCGCAGTCCGTTTTTAGGTCCATGTTACCATTTATAACATGAGAAGGTAATGGCTGTTCCGTAATTCAGTAAGAACTTTTCACGAGTAAATCCCAGGCGGGGCAAGACCCAACGCGGACAGGCAGTCAGGGGATACAAATGAAACCAATCTCAGCGACCGCGTAGCGCTCGTAGTCCGTGTCACAGCCGTCAGGGTAAGTCGCGGGGCAGCGCGAGGCAACCACAGCAATTAGGCCAAACTGACGCGCCCCTGCCACGGCGCGGCGCGGCGCGGCTCGGCTCGGCTCGCCCCGCCCCGCCCCGCCCCGCCCTGCCCCAAGCGCCCTCGCGGCAAGCGTCGCGGCCGCCGCCCGGAGCAAACCGCAATGACGACATCCCCCAACACGCGCTGCGGCGGCGCCGTGGCAAGGTGGCAGCATTCGGAGATTTGGCGCGTGGCAAAGGGGATGGAACCAGAGGCACAAGGAGCTACAAGCTGTAGCAGTGGGAACACCACCGTTAAAGTTCGAGGGAAGGGGGGGTCACCTACGAGAAACAAGTGGCAACTTGTAAAAGAAAGGTTCGGTAATGTAAGCCGATATTACAAGCACTTACGCCTTAATTTCTTGTAGCTAAACTGCTTCTAGAGACTGAGTTCTATCCGTACGACGGTGATAATGGTGGAAGTCGCAACCCATGGAGATGAGCTTGGGGTTAAAAGATGAGAATAGAGGTGACAGAGAAGAGAACTATACAGTGTCTCAAAAAGAGAATAAGAGATGACGGTGGAGAAACCAATAGAAAATACAGGGTAGATAAAATGCGGCGGGGGATAAGCAATGGAAGTGGTATGAAATGGCAAAAGGGCCGCGAGCTGTGACGCCCCTCCACGCGGCTTCGTAACGCTAATGACTTTGCAGCCCCCTCTGCCTCTCGGTCGATTAGGGGGCAACATCGCGTGAACGAAACACAAGAGGACACTACACAGAACTGCCCTTTTACGACCAATTTCGAGTGAAATGATCCAGGAAGTATCGGAGCACTGATTAAGTCATGAAAACGACTAGAAACTCCAATAACGATTTGAGTTAATGGGGAACTCTCATACTCAAAATACAAATTACTTTTCGATTACCTCGAATGCTTTCCTCCTGAATGCGTGTAAACAAGACCCAAACGACGAAAAGCAGCAGTTACCTTGAAAACTGTTCCTAAAAACTGAAGAAAGAACAGCGAATCTCACTCCTCCATTGAACATCCGTCCATTGCACTAGAGGGCGTGGAACAGATCCAGGGGTCGTGAAGTAGGCGCTGCGGGGCCAGCCGCACTGGAGGCAGAGACTTATGTACTCCGAAGAGCGCGCGGGTCGCCTGTCTTCCGGCGGGCGCGCCGCCCGCAGTCAACGGCAGCTAATGACGGCGGGCGAATCGCCCGGTCGGGGCCGGCCGGTGCGGGGGAGGGCACGGAGCGAGGGGAAAGGGAAGGGCGATCAGATAGCGGCGATTCCTGGCTCGCAACTTCGTGTCTCTGGCCTCCCCCCCCCCGTGGGCCACAGAAGGCGGGGGCCAAGGGGTCATCGCGCGGGATGGCCGCGGGCAATGGAGGGCGTGAGCAGACTTTGCAAGCGATCGTGGCGACACTCCGTAATGCGGGCAGCACAGGCTGTGGGGGCGGAGGTGAGAGTACCAGAAGTAGTACTCGGCACAATCGTATTTAGAGCGATAAATCAGCAGATAACACGAAACTTAAAAGTAGCTTACACCTAAAATATGTCGAAGATTTTAATATTTTCCCGCAATGAAGATTCCTTAAATTGTTCCTTAAACGTAGATGAAAGGATTAGAGAAGAGAATTGACAAGGAAATTGATACAGTTCAATAAAGTGTAGTAAAAGGAAAGGATAAAAAAATAATGGAACTCTACAGTACATTGACGCAAAAACAATATGTAGCGCCATGGCAGGTTAGCTAATGTCACGGAGAGAAAGATTCAGAGATTGGTGAGTATTGACGGATAAGACATGACCTGACGAAGTTAGATGTAACAGCGCAGGCAACGCTGGTAGTGGCTATGACGGACCAAGCGTTCGGCGGGCGAAGTGGCTTGTGGGCGGTGGCCAGGGCGGCGGCGGCGGCGGTAGCAGCAGCAGCAGCAGCAGCAGCAGGGCCCGGCGCCAAGTCCGTCCGCGGCATAAATAACGGGGAAGCCCCGTCCCCCCGCCTCAGCGGCCAGAGGCGGCGCGCGGAGGGGCTGCGCAGCGCTGCGGCTGCGGGAGGCGCAGCGTGGGGGTGGGCGGGGCGGAAGCCCTGAGTGGAGGCGGAAGGCTGCGGCGATGTTCGAGCGCGCAATGACGCCGACGCTAGTGGCACCACTCCCCACGAGCCCCCTCCAGCCGCGCCAAACGTATTACCTTATTCCCCACGCCATCGCCCACGCCGACACCCTCCTGTCCGCTCTTCCTGTTACGTCCTCCGACACTCTGGCACAGCAGAGATAAGCGCCAGTCAGCCACACCAAGGATATACATTGGATTGTCAACATTATGAACATAAGCTTCTGGCCGGACAACTTCGTTTCTAAAAATGATCTGTCTCTATTTTCTTTTGCCCTCTTTTTCCTCTCCACGAATCTCTATCCTTCCTTCCAAACTTCATACGTTTTATTACCTATAGTATACAGAAACATTACATTAGTGAAACGCATGCTTTCAAATGACGTTCAATACAACAAAATTAACAAAACCTACCAATATTACTCTTAGATAAATCAGAGCAATGAACATGTTGTTTGGCATACTATTCTCCAATCAGCAATGCTACAAGAAGCTTCTCCGCTAACTGAATGGGTATCCTCGACAAATGTGTAATTTTTCGATTTAGTGACTATTTGACTATCCAACAGTATCCCTCACACTTCGTCTTGCAAGACAGTTCAAAGCATCGGAGACCTCCTTCCTGCCAATATTTATGCAAAGCGATGATCGAAGTGAAAACCTTTCAGTTTACTTTCTGCGTAGCTTAAGCAGTCGTCGGAATACATAAAATTTAATTCCTCAAAAAGAACGCAATTTTAAACTATCCTTTCCGTGAAGCTTTTATCCCGAACCTCCAGCGCTGAACATCAATCAGGCTTTCTCCACGTAATCAATATTTCAATATCGGGCCACAAATCCACGATATCTTCAATTGCGACCTCCTCCTCGCCTGTCAATTACGGATGGCTCTTCGGTGGAACCCTCCGATAAAGGCACGCGGCGGATATGTCTCTGCGGAGCGTTCGCCTCGCTTCGCCGCGCCGCGTTGCCCGCAGCCAGCCGCAGCCGCCCTGGGGAACGCCTGCCTGCGTCGCGCAGCTGCGGTGTGTCGCCGCGCAGAAGCCCGCGCGCCTGAATAATGCAGCAGGCGGGCGCCGGATTGCGGAGGGGCGTATTTTCGGAAGACCATGCAAGATGCAGCGCGTCCGCCCGGCGATCGAGGCCTCTGTCGTGCTTGCGTCGCTCCGCCACGAAATCGTTCTCGGCCTGATTGTGAGGAGATCGAACACGGCGCCCCCGTTCATTTGAGATACCGACATACGCCCCACAGTGTCTACGTCACTTCAAGTCACCTGAATCCTCCGTTTAAAGAATTCGACTTCAATAATAAAAAAAATACATCAGAAAATATTCATTTAACTCTATGCCAAAGTCGAGCCGTACCCTACTACAGCCGTCAACTCTATGCCAGAGTCGGACCGTACTCACAACTTTTCAAGGACATAAAAGATCATGCGAGAATAGTACAAATACATCGACAAGACACTCGACAAGGATTAAAAGTTAACTTTATTTCTAGCACTCAAAACATATTACAAATTTTCTGGTTTATAATTTTGTCTGAACACATCTCATTCGCATGCACACATTATAATTTATAATTCAGAACATATAAAATAATTAGTTCAGGTCAGAAAACTAATAATCTATATCTTATCAATTTACTACTGCTATGAAAAGCATCACTCCTAACTTCGTATCTCTCAACAAAATGAATGTCTTTTTCATAAATAAGTATTTCTATAAATCGTCGTTACCAGGAAAATGGGTGTCAAAGTTACTCTGATAGAAGGGAGAAGTTGCATTTAACTCGGACACAAATCTACTTTCGCCACACCCCAGCGTGCATTTCATATACCCCATTTTCTAAAGCGCCAACTTTCATAATGCGCTCCCCCGTGTAGGGCTAACGCTGTGCGAAACATCTGTCGCAGAAAAGGCGCCGGAGTTGAACCGCCCTACCGGAAGTGGAACGGGCGAACGGGCAGCTGCCGGCCGGCACAATGGCCGAGGCGGTCATCCGGCGAGAGAGGTGGGAGGGGGCGAGGCAGGAGGACGACCTCGCGGGGGCGGCACGTTAATTGAATAGCGCGCGCGGAGGAGCGGGGCGCAGCGGGAGGTGGAGGCAGCCGAGGCGGTGTGGAAGGGGAGGCGGGGTGCTAAAGCGGCCCAGATAAGCGCGTTAATGAGCGGGTTAAACCTTATCTAAGGCCGCGGATGTCTGTGTAGTTCTCTGGAGCCCGCCTGCTCATCCTCGCAGCCCCGCCTACGCGCCCACCTCCGCTTCGCAACTCGAAACAATATTGCAGCACGCGGCGGGGAGGCCTTTTGAAGTCCCACGGAGACCTCAGTCACGAACTAGAAGCGTATATTGAATTAAGCAGTACGATCTTGAAGCAAAGCAAAAATTATATTCATAAGCGAAGAAAAACAACTTAATACAATTGTTTGGTCTTCACATTTAAAAATGATTTCGAATTATGTAGTAAATGAGACAACAATCTTATTAATCATATTGTCCGCAACACATTCGTCAACTTTCAATACAATGGAAGAAAACACGCACTAACATTATAAAAATAAAAAGAAAACATTATTTGTACTTAGAAAACGCGTAAAGCGTTAGTAGAGCTCTGAGGGAACGAAAGTAACTTTCATTAACAGCGCATACGAAAGCATATCGAAAACCGCTGGGTATAGAAGCCCCGGCGGACGCTCGCCAGCGCCGGGAAGGTCCGCCCCTCGTCGGCGGTCTCCACTCCAGCGCCTTTTGCGCTCCTCCCCCCCTTCCGCTCGCCCGAAAAGCGAATTCAAACCCTTTGAAACGCAACGCCTCGCAGATAAAAGAAGCTCGATCAAAGTGATTAAAGGTTGCCATAAATCTATTTTGCTCGCCCGAACACACACTAACAGGAGAGAGACACAAGGTGCTTGGCCGGCTGTTCGCTGGATAGTGAACTGTGGGGCACGTAAAGAGACTGACATGACCATAAGGCGAGAGGTGGTGTCCAACTGATGAGTTCATAGCCTTCTACGACGCGTTTCAAAACTGAGAACATAAGGCCAGAGGTAGAACTTGGCTTACATCCGGGAGAAGGATATATATTTTAATATATCCACGAAATCAATTCCTACATACAAATTCTAATTA
Organism: Acheta domesticus; assembly: GCA_031308135.1. NCBI lineage: Eukaryota > Metazoa > Arthropoda > Insecta > Orthoptera > Gryllidae > Acheta > Acheta domesticus. Next base: position 152,156,124 of record JAHLJT010002406.1, read on the forward strand.
ACACTTTTTTTTCAAAAACTCAATCATTGAACCTTTACATATAATAAATAATATTTTCTCAACTTCCCACAATGCATTACACATGGTATTAAGTAGATCACGGTGCTCAAAAGTGCACACACATCTCTATCTAATTCAACACAAAACATTTTTATTTTCCACATGTCATTGTGAGACCTCCTCGCCAATCTCCCAAACTCTGAACCACGGAGTAACATGATTCGATCTTCCCCTCAGTCCGACCTGACTGCGGCGCTCACACGACGCTCCCCGCGCTCACACGACCTCGGACAGAGCGCGTGCGGCTCGTTCGCAAACAGCGCGATCGTCCAATTAAGTGCGGAGAAGCATCCGCGAAACTTTCGTCGGATATTCCAGGAAACCAAAGGGTTAAGAGAGGGGAAAGCCTCGGCCCTAACAACTCCGGGATTTATTACAGGGATTCACCGGGTCGTTATCGGCCTCCTCTCGAGGGGGCGGAATGGGCGGCGAGACGGCGAGAGCACAGACGGGGCAAGAGGCGAGCGATGAACACGGTTTCTCGTCACACAACAGAAGACGGAAAGTTAGAAAACTTTTGCGAACTACGTAGTGACAGAATTATGTAGAAAGTAAGAAGCTAAATTACTTCCAAGGACTTGATTTCCACTGTTCAAACATTACTTACTGAATATGTTAATGTACAAACACCATGTTAAAGGTAAGGTTTAAGGATAGCACACGTAATGTAAGAAACGTAAACTTTAAAAAAAATCTGAGGCACTGATCACTTTCAGAAAATAACTGTAAATCTCTTCAACAGGGACTGAGTAAGCACAGAAAGTTTGAAATGCTTTTAGACATACATAATATAATTGATAGGCTATATTTTTATTAACTTGCAAAATTTCAAAACTTGATTCCAATAACAGTGTTAATATTCACATGATAACATTGATAAGTGATCCTTAAACTTCAGCCGTTGATTGTCTTTCTAGCTCAAAAAATAACAATTGAGGACAAAGATTTAAGATAACCCAGCCTCTATCGTCTTTACGTCTTTTCGGCATAATTAAAGAAAGCGTATTTAAAGTGCCATAAATTAGTTATCGACAAATTCTATATTTCTAAAGAAATTAAACTAGAGTGAAACATTAGACAAACAACAAACAACACTTCATTCCAGAAATCTCGGAACTATTTTATGCCTTGAATTATAATTGCTGGCTGGAGGCCTTCTCACAGACTCAATCTGAGCGATAATGTAGTCCAGGGGCAAGTTTATGAAAGCTGATGTTAACGAACACAAATTGGAAATGTAACGAAAATTTCCACAAGTAATTTATTTATGAAGTAAATTAACGACACTAAGGAAGGCTTCACACGGAATTCTACAACACTCTTCTCAAAGAGCTTTCATTAAATCAGCAACAGGCCTGCTATCAAACCACGTTACAATGCAAGAAGAGAGTAGAAACTTTCCATATATCAAAGGGCTTAAAGTGGATATTTCTTACAGAGCGTAAGTACGAAAGTAGTAGTCCGAAAAAATTTCTATGTAGTTACATTAACGACTTTGAAGTTAGTAATATGCTCAAATAAAGTACAAACTAAAATACGTGGGCCAAACATACTTAAATAAAAAATTAAAACTCGTGAGGAACATTTTAGTGTGTTCTCTATCCCTCTTGACATAGTATCAACTCAAAATGATTGCATCAACATAACTGTCATGATTGTGGATGGAGGATTGTGGATTGTGTAGATTATATATGGATCGAGTTGTGTTATTACACGCCATATTTATGAGCTACACCATCGTCATTAGGCCTCGATTCTCCTTTCGAAGCAGAGTATCCGGTGCAGCATTGCGACGGCGTCAGGTCGTGGTGTTAACAGGCGCTGCCGCAACCGGGAGAGCGCGACGGCACGGTCCCGAGAGGCAATCACGCAGCGCGAGTCAACACAGGCCGGCGCAAGGCGACGCCGCCTTTGGGACCCCGGGCGCACGGAAGCTACCACCCTGTGATCAACGCGCAGAGTTTCCGATTGCTCAACTAGATGGGCTGAGCGGGAGACAAATGCCGGGCTATGGATGTTCTTAGGATCAAGTTCTGAAATAATGGCGGTGCGCAAAGAGCGGATTAAAAATTAGACAAACGAAAACTTTAAGAATCTTAGCACTAAGCAATGTTTACAACAACCTCCAGAAAAAAAAATGTTGAAACATCTTTCAGGACTCAAAATCTTTCAATCCTTTAATACAGTCTTTTAGAAAATACTAGGTTCACAGTTCCCTCATTTTAGCAAACTCGCATGATATTTGTTACTTAAGATAAAACGCGACAAACTCAAATTTAAGCAAGAAAAAATTAAATATCCGCATAAAATGAATTTTGGGAAGTAGTAATTATCCACTTTCAGCACTGTTAAAGTAAACAAAACATCCGTTTCACACAAATATTCCCTTCATTTGAAATACATATTTCAATTTTGGAAGTGTGTGGAAGATAATGTCATTCGGTCTAGCGCAGCGCGAACCGACGCCCTATGTTCCGGGAGCCCATTTGCCATTTCGTCACCTGAGTTAGGGCGTGCGCTCTCAAACAGGCGAGCCACGGCCCATCAAACAGCCACTCAGTCCGTCGCCGGATGTCTTACTCACCCCCCAGCCTTTCACCGGATCCCCGTGGGACCAGCACCTGCTACGGCAGGCACAGCGGTAAAGTACTCACCTGCAACACAAAGTACACAGTCAGCGTTAGAAGAGCAGTTTGTTACTCGCCGGCAAAGGAAGCGCCATAATCAAGCGGAAAGCGGGTGGGTCAAAGGTGTCGTAATCAACGCGGGACAGGAATAGGAGCAACGGTCAACTACCGGTACTCGCGAGCGGTATAGAAAGGCGAGTCAATAAGCCGAGTTAGGGAGTACAATGAGCTAGGAAACGGAAACGAAACGCTCTCTCCAGTAAACTCATTCCACCAGTTCCGTAAATGTCCAATTATTTCCTTTAAAACAGCGTTAAAGTAATAAAAGCACATATTGACTTTTTAGAAAATAGATATGTTCGATTTCACATTATTCCACACTATACGAGTTGAGACCCTTGACTTTGAGCACCTGTACTACCGAACACTAAAGTTAAGAAAACAAGTGCTACAAACTGCCACAATATAAAGTCACAAAGTGATTACAATGAACTGGTACTGAATTATAACGCTCGTATTTCTGTTTGTTTTTTGCGCAAATTATGTTAATGAAAAGAGAGAAAAACTTTCTAGCTTAAAAGCACTCCAGGCGTCACAACTAATTAATTCCCAATCTTCACATAAAACACCCAATAATGTTTCATATTAAGTTAGCGATTCGCAAATGGAAAAGTATTACGTATTTCCCCTCACAAATCCGAGACGCTACATCTCAAGTGACAAAAGATAACGAATTCAAATTTTCCGAAGCTCAATATCTCGAGAACTCACGTATAAGGGTCTTACTTCACTGTCTGTGCGCTGTCATCTTTTCGCGCGGAACAGCATCTTTACGCAACGGCCATTAGGGATGCGATTATCTCAAGATAACGTCCTCTGTCATTATCTTTCAACAAACAACCGAATTACCCACCGCAACCCTCACAGATACAAGGCCACAAATTCACCGCTCCGACAACCAGCCGTAGATATCGAACAAGAAGCGTTTATGACTTCAGTAGGGCCGTAAAATCTTCTACCCTCGTAGGAGGGGACAGGCGTAAATAGGCAGGCCCGCAACACGGCGGCGGTGAATGGGTTGCATCACGAACACGTCACGGCGCCAACGCATCCTGTTGTACGACACCTGGCTTGCTGGTAATGAGTGTGACTATCGTAAATGAAAACGATGAAACCAACTTCCGTACTAAATGCAATCACAAAAATGTATTCATCAGGAACACAAACGTTATACGAGATACACTGCAAAGGTAATGTAACACTAGGTACATTAATTTCCTCACAATTACATGGCTGGACGTAGCCTTATTGTATCAATAAAAACATATTTATTTGGGAAACAGGAATGCTCAAACGAGAATGATTAAATACAGTTCGAAAAGAACGCCAAACACATATGCCTCTGGAATAATGTTTAATTGATTTTCTCATGCTATGGCTGTAAGTCCCAATACGAAAAGGTATTAAAAATGTTATTCGCACACCAACGGATGAAAAATACGTAAAACTGCATACAATATATGCGATTGTACCAATGGAAAAACAAAATAAGAATACACTTTAATAATGATTACGTAACTTTTATTACGTAACAAAGTACAATTGCTTACAGACGATGAGATGGCGAATCGTAAGGGAAAACCACCACGCATCACGTACATCGACAATGCAATGACCGGAATGCCCTTCGGCTGGTTCACTGCCCATTCAAAAATTACACGTCGCCCGTGGGCATGTTGCGAAGCGGGGAGGGCACGATAAGCGACCGGGGTGGGGTGGGGGGAGGGGTGGGGAACGTGCGCTTCCTCGCGCGCGCGTGAAGGTCGTCGAGCGACCTTCGCCCGCGCGCAAGGCCGCCCCCTGCCGGGGCCCCGCGCCGCGCCCACCGCACACGACCAGCGTCACAGGCGCTGCCGCCGCCAACGCAGCAGCGGCGATCGCCTCCGTCCGTGCCGCACCACACGAAAGCGGTTTCTCACTAACAGCTTGGGTACAAATGTGCAGTTTCCCCTCAGCTGTCAAAATGTATGTGTATTGCTAAACAATAAATGCTTCAAATCATGAGTTATTACAGTTCCAATTCAGGAACTCTAAACCAAAGACTAAAAAAGCAATACATACCATTTTGTCTAAAAATGGTAATCAAAACGCAGAGGTATGTAAAATGCACTGGTAGAAATTAATGAAAAATTAATTTTCACCGAATATAAAATTAAGAATATTCAGAACGTTCAATTATGATTATGGCGAAATTACAAATTATTATAATGGCACCAAATATGTTTCACCAATATTATTACTTCACAAAAATATTGGATGATTGCGTCTGATTCAATTCTCGTATGCCCAAGTTGTGTTCCGGAAAAAAATTGTTTGACCGCTCTCGAAGGTAATGAGTGCGAAATAACTGACTGCACTTCCTATAATATTCAAATGAGTTTCTATTCGCTTTTAGTTCAATAATAATTTAGAACATTTCATTACGTTCTTTGATAATAAAAAATAAAACAAAACTTCTCAACATGGAAATCTCTTTTGTATTCTCAGATGAGCGATGAAACACCACACGCTACGCTCAATTTCAAAAAACAAACAGAAACAACATGCTGTGTCGTCCCAATGCAGGTACTGTGTTCCCTCTCCTTTCAGTTGCAATGAAACACGAGACAACATACAGGTGTAAATGTTAAAAAAGCAAAAGTGGTGGGATAAGATTTCGTAAGATCCGGGTTCGCGTCCCAAGGAAGTTGTAGCGTGGGTTTTGTTCGCCATCTGTAAACGGTACTTCGCCCTGGGAACAAGATAAGCCATCGCATAGTAATGAGAAGCAGCTGCAGCACAGACATAACAAAAACAAAGATTTTATAGATATTTGTTAGTTATGCAACTTCATGAGAAGGACACTGAAACAATTATTTAAAACATCGATGCATAATTATAACGTTTTCCTTGAATTCAAAATACAGTACACATGAAGCATTGTCTTATCTTTCGTTTCTCAGGTCAACAATATTTGCGCATAATATTCGTAGTCCCTAAGCATTTATGAAACAAATGGATGTCAGTCTTACTAGGTGTTTTTCTTTCTTCACTTGAAACCTCTACTGCAAACTATTTAAGTCTGTTCCGCAGCCGATGTGAATCAAATTATTCTCCTATGAGTATATTTATTTAATTAACTGTCATAGGCCAAGAACTGGCAAGTATGTAGATAATATTTCGCAAATATATTCTGAAGGATCATTGTGTTTTCAAGAAAATACGTCGCAAAGATAAAAATCTAATTATAGATGTAAAAAAAATCATCTAAATATTTCAAATAAATTAAATCTTTAACACACAACAGATGATAGTTACAAATAACTATATTTTAGGCATATGCATAAAAACGGGATTTCTTGTTGCTTTAAAAATCACTACGGCCCAGCAACCCTACAGTGTTGTGGCCCAGCTTGGCAGCTCCGCTAAGCAGGGGGGCCGCCCACGCTGCTCGGTCCCACAGCGTACGCACCACCCAACTCGCAGCCTCCCGGGATAAGAATCTCCCTAATTACAAGGCGGGGCAGGAGAGGGAGCGGGCGCGCGAAGCTCCCTTGGCGCGCGTGAGCACAAAAAACCCGCCCTTAGCGCGTTTCTTTGCAGCCGAAATTCGGGAGAAAACGCGGCGCCGGCGTACGCGCGCGCGGGCGGGCGGGCGAACGGGCGGGGGCGGAGCACCCACCGCGGGCGGCGGAGGGAGAGGGAGAGAGAGCTCTGGGAAAGGGATGAAAGCCAACGGGTATGAAAAGTCGCAGGCGACGCGCGCACGCAATCCTCTTAGAGCAAGTGCGGCGAGGTTGCGCTCCCCGCCGCGCCGCGCCGCGCCGCGCCGCGCCGCGCCGCGCCGCGCCGGCACCCCGGCCGCGATGGATCCGCTGCGGACGACGCCCCCAAGCAACGCGGCAGAGCTCTCATTCAGGGCTGCCGCCAATTCTTTCCACTCGCGCAAAATCGTTTTATCTCCATACGCCGCCCGCCTTCTCTTCACACACGCCTGTAAAATAAAATGGGCTCCTAGTTTCTCGGCCGTTCATTTTATGTGCACTGTAGAATGATATTCGACATTCGAGTGTACTACTACTACTACTACAGCTTTGAGCGATACGGAGCGAAAAAAATAAAAGAGGCAATGACTTATAGAACTTGGAGATTTTACGAAATGACCGATAGGAAACGAACATGTGTATTTTGCACATGAAACTAGCATTCACATAGTAATACCACGCGCCACGAAACCCAAACCACAAACATTCCACCTGATAAAGTTTGCCCAAAGGAAACATAAAATATTCATTCACTTCAAATTTCCTGAGGTTAAGAGCGTGCTAGAAAAAATACTTTCACTGTATCTGCGAAAAGTTGCCTAGCTAATATAAATTAACACGATTTGTAATGTGAAGTTGTCAGAAAAAAGTAATCAGTAGCAAAAAAAAAAAAAAAAAAATGGAAAAATCCGAGAGAATGACAAAGAAAATGTAGTATTTTACCTCATAAAATACCATCCAAAATATGTCATACGTATTTGACAAGCCAATTCCGTGTTATATCTCGTTTCCAAGCTTCTTCAAACACCCACAGTTTACATGAAAGAATGTTTCACGCAATGTGATAAGCTCAGAATCTCAATGCTTCGCTTAGCCCATGGCATAAAACATCATCCTTACTTTTCTCTCGGGTTGTAAGATGCGTTCAGTTTCTTTGCTTTCCTTCTCTGCATTGTACTTCAGCGACCGGGGACTTCGTGCCGTGCTTGTTTGTAGTCAACGCAGAGCACGCGCATCGATTCTGCGATTGTGAAAAGAAAACCTCCATGCTTACAAACTACTCGAAATACGAAACTCAATTCCAAGAGTTCCCGCGCAACGCGAGGAAAATTTAGGGTATCACACTTTCATCGACAATAGTTTTGTATAATGTGATAAACTCCGATTTCAGAAATCTGACATTCGCGTAATACCAATAATAACACCAATTACTATCGCCTTCGTACAGCTTATTTTACCGCTTCATCAAAGAAACCTTTTCGTCTGATTACGATATTACTCTTCCATCTGCCTACAATACAATTTACACAGGGAAATAAATACAAATGAAGGGGTAAGGGCAACGTAATAAAAACTCCCCTTTCACATATCCAAAATAAAGATTCTAAAAATTTCCCTCTACAAAATTAAGATTATATAGTATAAAAATCTGTTCATAGCACTACGATATATTTACGGAAAGCAACGAGATTAGTAGACACAAACTGAGACAAATTTGGAATAAAAAACAAGAGAAACGATACTCCACTGCTTACAAAAAACACAAAATGACTGCTTTCATTATATTGCCCCCTCCCCTTCAATTGAGGTCGTAATAATTCTACGGAGATTGATGCTCCCCCTACATAATGCTACTCCTCTCTCTTTCACCAGTTCACATCTCATGACATAAATGCTAAATTCTGAGATTGTAAAGATAATGGTTAATTTTATAAAATATTTCCGCATCAGTGTTTCTATGAAGTTATTCCGACAATTGGTACCCAAAATGATAAGCAAGCGTCACCATTCCAGTAAAATCATCCTCTTATCAAATTGTTTCTAGTTGGCAGCTGTTGAAACTTACTTATACCGAAGTAAACTAAGCGATTAACATTCACGTTTTCCTTTCCACACAAAAAGGATGGAAAAAACTTAATTCTTTCGAGTAATATAACACCCGTTACGACAATGAGTTAATTTCTAAGTTAAATACATGCATTATAAAAATACATTTCACGGCCTAACTATATAAATAATATTTGGTCATGTCCAATGTTTCCAAACTAGCATACAGACTATCTAATAAAAATTATTCTATACGAGTTCTTGGTGCAAATTACATTTTTTATTGTAGAAGTTAAATATTCATCTTTAAATTAAGAATCGTATGCATTATAGTTGAAGGTAAATTTGAAATAAACGAATGGAATCGTCTGGCTAAAAATCAATTTCAAGTAATTTAAAAATGTTTTATTAAAATTTCTAATGCATACAAAATAGTAACAGAACGTAAGAAATCAACAGCAGGCCAGCATAAATCCGTTACCTTACTATGAATCACAACGCGTAATCACAGCCTGTTTTAAGCCGGCCGGTACGGCACAATCGAGCGGCTCAGCAAGAAGCCCCGAAGAGTGTCATGAGGCGCCTGCTGCACTCACGGAGGATGCGCAACGAAGCGATGCTATCGCGTCGGGTGCCCCGGCGCGCCGCGCCGCGCCGCGCCGCGCAGGTGTGGTGCCCTTGGCAAGCGGACGTGAGTTGTACGCCCCGTCCTGTCGCGCGGCGCGAAGCTTGCAAATAGCCTGAACCTGGTCAATTCCAACACACGCCGTGTCACGCACACAACGACAAGCCTCGATCCGAGAGAAGATGGTTTCGTATAAGTTTATCATAAACAGTGATAGTACAAATGTACGTTCGTTAACAGGTAAAATCCAAAAGCGTCCAGATATACAGTCGAGATCTTTTGAATATATCCATAAGATGTGAGAATTGAAATTTTATGACCTTGGAAGAATTCGTATTTCCAATTTCCTTTATGAACTTTATTTTGAAAACTTAGCATTGCTTCTCTTACAAAATGCTGCCATTCATTTCATACCCCAACAAATCCACATCTGTAGGAAAAGTTAAGCAGAAAGGGAGTTTCATCTTTTGAAATATTATAACTACAAAGTATTTCTTGAAGCTACAAAATTATCAAGAGCGAAATTAAAATTGAATTTTTAAAACGTAGCAATTAAAAACACATATCATTTGCATAGTTTTACTAGTTTTTTAAGTGAATTTCTATATGTAAATACTAAGATAACACTGCACTGACACGTTGTTCATAATGAAGGAAAAAATACTTTAACACAAAAAATATTCAATCAATTTTACTATTTGGAGAATATATAGGGTACTGTCATTAAAATAGCATTACGAGCAAAGACTATTAAACGTGAGCTAAAATAATTCATTCATTTCAATTCAACATTTCAGCAACGTAGCTAAAACATTTGAGCAATTACGTGCAATTAAAATGAAAAAATGAACTCCAAAAATAAAATATAATACTTTACTTAAAAGTTATACTCATAAAATTTCAAGATCAAGAATTATTTGACAACCAACAACAGTTCAGAAAATTGCATGTCACGTTATCTTCGCGACACCCGTCCAAAAAACAAGCAAACATGCTAGACACGAAGACAGGACGACACGTCGACCGCGACCGTCCCATACACCGAGCCACAACATTAGCACGCGATTCAAAAATTCATACCGCGCACAGCCATTAATCTACGGAATAAACATCCCGTAACGGCCGGGAGCGACAAGCACGTAGAGGCCGACATGCAAGACCGGGAATCGCGCACGCCCGAGGAACGGGAGGGGCGGGGAAGAGGGCGCAGTTAAACGCGGTCGGCAGCGGTCGGGGAACGGCCGTTCCGCCGGCCGGCGCGTCATAAACTGCAGAGGCGGGGGCGGGGGCGGCTGTGGCGGCGGCGGCCGAGGCGTTGCCCAGGGAGGCGGGGCTAAGGGAGGGTCCGGGCCGGGGAAGCGGAGCTTCGGTCTCGAGGCTATGAAGATGGAGACGCTCGCAGTGCACTGCTGCTCTGACTAACGCGAACACGGAATGCAGGCAATGCATAAAAGAACCAAGGAAGTACCCGGAGAAATGAAGACGGTACTTAGAAAATAACATTGAAAGCCAGGAGAGATAAAAATAGAAAGAGAACAAGTTATCAGTTGTATGAGTTGTATCAATTGTATGAGTATCATCACATTGTAAATGCTACATGATGGCGAAAGTAAGCGGGAAATATTATTTGCACACACAGTGATCTGGACGTAGTACGGACGAAGAGGTATCTGCAATGTTGCCACTGAAAGGTGGCGGTAAAACTCTGGTAATAATCCTCTAGCTTTAATACCAGCTTTAGGGGTGATGAGGTAACGTAAGTGCAGTGCAGTCGGAAACGGGGGTAAAGGAGACGAGGGACTGCTGTTAGGGAAGTCGTGAGCCCCAAGACCTGCGGTAAGGAAGGCGGTTGTAATGACCGGCGTCCTCACCCTGACCCGCCCCTCGCCATCCGGTGGTCGCCGCGCTTCGACCTGTCGGCCTCCAGTTCGATCTCCGGTGACGTCAGGCAGCTGACGTCACGCCCAACCTCCAAACCCTCTCCCCGCCGCAAAACCGCGAACGGGCATTCGCGGGCCGCCTCCCCCATTGCCTCGGGCCTCGGTGTCTCCCGAGGAATCCCAGGGGCTCATTTCGCAGCTGCATCGCGCGCATCTCTCAGCCCACTGGAGATCCTTCACGTCTTCATTAGAGGTCCCTCGAAACCTATCACGCGGGCTATCAAAGCCCACCAAAAACATTGAGCTGATAAGGATATCAAGGACAGATACGTACATTTCAAACTTCAAATATTTATATTATGTGTAAAGAAAACATTGAAACACACCGTGTTATGAGACCATCATTATATATGCTCAATTTAGATAGTAGAGTTTTTGCACTTAACCGAAACTGTTAATATTAACGGTTACAAATAACGACAAATCTTTTAAGATGCTCAAGTACAGTTTTTGCACATACATATGGTAGCAATATTATACGTTACACCAGTTTAGCGCCTTTCCGATTTCCTTGATTATTTCCATTTCATGTACCATGATTGTGACTTAATTTCTCGATTATTCACTTCGTAATCACTTATTTCCTGGAAAACAACACTTAGAAGTGATTGAAAAGTGTGGTTAGATGTTATTCACTTCCTTTTACCCTCTGGGTGTGTAAAAATGCCAGGTATTTTTGTTCACTGCAATAGAAAAATTAACTGAAGCATGTACACTTGGGAATATTGATCTTCACAATGCAGAAAATACATTCTGTACGAAATTTTAGAACCTAATTGACCGAAAATTAGAAAATGTCTAAAATTTTGAACGTTACATTCCTCCATATTTTAAAGAGCTTTCTCCGTTTGCGAAATCACAATATTTTCAATATTCCCCCTCACTTAATCCCATCCTCATAAGGAGTGGAAGCCAAGACTTTCTTCAATAGCGTACATCATCTTTTGCAGAAAACCGCAGCCCGCTTTTGTCCGCCATGATGAAACTTCCTTCATTCAGACACACGACGAGTCCAAAACAAGTATATATAACCGGCACCCAATTCGGTACATGGTGTGAAGCCTTCCTAACCGAACCGGGCTCTGTTAACGCTTATGCTTGCTACAGACGCCGCGATTGGTGTTCGAACATCAAGTGAGAATAGTCTGTTGTTGTTTATATATAATCTTTAAACGTCGATGTGCAAACCTTCTCTCATAAAATATTGACGAAATATATCAGTGAATGTCGGAGAAGATCTAACTTTCATCTGGAGACGCCGTAGAGAGACCAACAAAAATAATTAGACTATCTTACGTCATGAAAAAGAGGTCAAAATGCATAGTGCAACACACTTTCCCTGCAATTTCGACAGCGCACCCATGTACCTCAAAATAATGTTATTCGAAGCATTGCATTCACACAAATTCAATTTGAAAAGTTGAGTACGGCGACCCGTAATGGATATATCAGACCGCTCGCTACTCACTCTCGATGCCGGAGTGAATACCCGATTTAATGGACAAAAATGTCACAGCACGTTTTCTAGAAATTTTCCGGTTTCTTCTGACCCTATAAAAAAAATCCCACTTCATATTCAGTACATTATTGCGTATTTGGAGACTCAATTTCCGCTATCCTTTACTCTCCACTTATTTTTTATTTAGTAAATTGGATTTGAGGGTAAGAAGGTAGGTAATTTGAAGGTAAGAGGGTGAGAGGCTTGAGAGCGATGGTATGTTGAACAGGTAATAGCAAACACGATAAGTGTTTGACAATACGACGAATAATGGAGAAATGGTGGAATGAGAGACCCGAAAAATGAAAGAATTGCCTCAAAACATGTCGAGAGCTCGTTTTATGTACCACAAAATTTATCATAGATTGGCCGGAGATCGAACCCGCAAACCCGGTGATAGAAGGCGTGGAAGAATTACTCTCAAGTTTCATATTTCTACGCATAACATTGCTCCTAAAACGGCTTATAAACATGTCCATCCAATAATGATCCAAACCAATACTGACGCGATATGTGATGGAGTTTTTCCAAATGAACCACACAGATTTGCCAGACATTTCGCAAATGGAACTAGTTTAAAAAGTGAAACTTTCAACATTCGTGTCATAATTAAATTGATTTTTTTAACAACAAGACTATCGGCATCCCGACTATTAAAGCACTGATTCTATATGGCCAACTATTTTCGTCGCAATTGAACATTATCGGTCGGGTAAGTCATTCTCTACATCCCATAACCAGCTGCTGCCGCCCCTAAAACGTGAAGAACACAAAAGACTGTTATCCATGCTATTGTGCGTGCACTGACCGGAGCAATCTAACTGTACAGCAATCACACGAACAAATGCAAGGGGCATACTTCCCTGAATGCCCAGCGCAGATGATATAATGAACAAACGTATCACAAACGGACGTTGTATTTAACAACTTCTTCCACACAAATTAATAGCAGTAACACAAAGGCATCTGCTAGGATTTTGTGAAATCTCATGCACATACATGGGTCGTTTTCATTCCGGTGGGGTTGGTCGAATACATCGTTTTCATTCCGCCTCTAGTAATGTCACGTTTCTACGGATATTCCAACCGTCAAATATCAGTCACAATTTCACTTCAGGAAATAACAAAGATCTTAAGTTACTTATTACGCACATTTATTTTAGAGCGTCAATACTTTTAGAGAATCTTTCATACAATCAGAATGACTTGAAAATTTAACACACTTTATATACGGGGTGGGAGTGGGGGGCTAACTGAACTAACCTTATTACTACACTTGCAATCTGTAGTTGTATCTACTACATAACTTTACTTATATACATAGCCTTTCGTACAGCCAAAATGACTGTAATATATATATATATATATATATATATATATATATATATATAATGGTATTTACATACCCACTTAGAGTTGCCTGACTGCGATGCCCAAATAATTCTATAATGTTTGATGAGCTAACGTTTAGGACTGTACATAAAACAAAAAAATCAATTAAAGTATTCTTGTGAACGTGGCTATCATCAAACTTCTTCTCATTAAAAATACTTGCTTCGTAAACTTCTCACCAAATCTGTCTGTCCCTCCTCGTACAAACTGAAGCTTACTGAAACCCATTGAACCGATACGTCATCGCAATCAACGAACAATTTCAATATAATTGGAACGCCTGAATATTTTTAAAAGATATTGTAGAAAATATTAAAAACGCAAGTTTTAATACAACTCACAAAATCTGATACTTCTGTCTACTTTCATACGCTGTGATCGCGTATTTCACAAGCTGTAATGCATGTCAGTCCCCTTTCGATTGCGGTGACTCATCAATGATAAAAAAAAGTCTCATTAACAGATTTTTTCATGTCTTTCCGATAATTCACTCAAATGCACTTATAAATTGTGAATGTTTTTACACTCGTTCATCTCCGCCAACGATATATCGAAAACTTTTAATAAACTTTTTTTTAAATTTAAACTGTTCGTTATTTTCTCTCATCAACGTAATGGCTCCTCGTTAGTCCTTTCATTCACGACAGTTTCTATGCCACATTCTGTGACCTGGCAGTCAATACTTAGCCTGGCTGTAACAAAACGTAAGGGTTGTTCCGCAACATGTCTCTGAGCTTTGCGACTAAAATATAAATTTAGTAATTTCTAATCCGTAAACACGAGAAATTCCGTGAATTCTCTATTTTCCTAATAAAATACCACATTCAATATGTAATCAAGCAATAATTTGCGGTATTACGTAGGCGTACTGAAAAGTAATGCTTCCAAATTTTTTGTGTCAACTCGTAATATTTTTAAATAAAACTATACTAACATTCTTTATTTTTATTATTTATGTCTACATATTTAGTGGAGTCGTACGCTTCCGTGGCCAGTCTGTGAGTGCTCTTCGCTGACCGATGACGCCTGCCTGCAAAGGGGCGTCGCCCGCATAGCCAAGAGCACTCACGTCTACATATTTACAGGTATTTCTCAACATATTCTCCCTGGCGACGAACAAATTTCTCCCAGCAAGAGACCAGTTTGTTAACATGTCACTGTAGAATGATTGACTTTGTTGATGGAGCCACAACCTCACCTCGGGTTGTAACGTTTCATCACTATCAAAGTGAAGTCCTCGAATGTGATCTTTAAGTTTTGAAAATATATGAAAATGTAGGGGCTAAGTGAGGGCAGTATAGAGGATGATTGATGGCGGTAAACACAAGACGTCGGATTGCTGCAGATGTCGCAGTGCTCGTGAGTGGTTTGGCATTGTCATCCTGAAGAAGAGTGCAATCCATGTGGGGACGAACTCTTCGAATTCGTGTTTTCAGTTTTCTGAGGGTCTCGCAGTACCTTGCAGAGTTCATGGTGGTGCATGAATTTCAAATGGACCACCCACTGACATCCCCGAACATTGTGAGCATGACTTTGCCTACTGACGGCATGGTCTTGAATTTTTGTGTGGTCGGTTATCATAAGTGAGCGAACTTCTTTGATGCTCTCTAGTTTTCGTGAACCCACTTTTCGTCACGTATCTTATTGCTGTTAAGGGGCCCATCAACCTCACCCTAAAAACCCAAAAGAAATTGACAAATATCTTATTTCCTTTGATTTATTTCAGTAGTGAACATTCGAGGCACCCACCGTAATCACAGATTTCTGTACCACAGTTCTGCAATTGTGGCCTGTACAAGCTCTATTGATACGTCACTCTCACCCGAGAGCAGTGTTTGAGTCCGCCGATTTTCAATGATGAGTTCATTAACCCGATACCGGTAGTTTCGTCTGCTGTCGTATGCGGTCGTCCGCTCCAGGATCTGTCGCAAAAGTTGAGGGTAGCACCACCGTTTCCTTCATTACGAGCACGAACAACCCAACAATACAGCACAATACTCATGTCAATTCAATCATAAGGACGTACAAAGCTTTCATTCTTCTATGAATTTCAATGGGAGACGCATTTTCTGCTGTTAGAAACTATTACAGGACCTTGCTTCTCACGTAGCGACATAGTTACGATACACACCGCCGACTCACACGGTACAATTCGGAACACTCAGGAGGCAGACGGATGTATCTTGCGTCAGCGAAGTGGGAAAGTCGACCGAGTAACATGCATGACATTTAATACCTCAGCTGATATTGAGAACAGAATTTAAAAAATGGCAAGCATTACTTTTCAGCACGCCCTCGTACTACTACTTTTGCTGATCGTTCTTGCGAGTGTTTGTAAGGAAAGTATTTGACAAACAATTATTTGGCAGAGAAGCAAAAAATCATAATATTATTCCACATCGCTAGTAAACATACTGTATCTTAAAAAAAAACTCCAGGGATTTTAATTACCTCTGTCTGAACAGCAATAACAAGTCCTGCACTGAGAGGCACGTCATTCCATATTCGTATCTTTAAGCCTGTGTTTCAACTACCCTCAACTCTCAGCAAACATCTTGTGTTCTCATACTCATTAACAAGAGAAATTCACACCAGAAAGTAGGCAACGCTGTCGATGTACCTTCACCATTCCCCATTAGCCAGCATTAAACAATAATGCGCAAACTAATAACTCAGGAATGAAACGATGGGAAGATCGCTAACACTCAGTATGCTCAGTGAAACCTCTGCTTAAGAGAAAGCCGGAAAAGAGTATCGCACTGAATAACATGAACTACGGACTAAATAAATTAATCCAGAAGTTTATTAACTTCAAAGGTAACCCCCCGTTCAAAAAAGGGGGGTTCCAAAAGTACATTATAATTTCACAGGTTGAGAGCTTACGTGTGCGTCTACGAGGTGATGTTAGATGACTACTTGTTATACACGAGAAAAGTAAGTCACAATACAAATAAATGAAAGCCCTCACATTGTATGAAATGTATTGGCTTATTTTAATTTCCTTATAATGAAACTTCCTCACTTAGAAGAGGTGGTTTGAAACTGGCATAACAGCTGTCAAGGATCACGGCTTTGATTCCCGCCCTGGGTATGTTTGTTCCTGATCTTTCGTGTGTGCGAGGTGAGTGGGTGTCGTTTCGCGTTCTGCTGCCTAAGGCATAAAGAGCCTGCGTATGTTATGTTACATAGAGCAGTGTACATTGAGTAAATGGATTCGGCAGCAGAAACTACTATGGAAGAAGAAAAAAAACGAAAGACGTTTCCTGAATGGCATGAAGCAATATGCTTTTGTAATATCTTCTACAAAAAGCATCTTTTATATCTATAGGCTTATCATAAAACCAACCGCCAACCTTGTCAAAGACGTTTCAGACCTTGACACTTTAGACAACCTTAACATTCTAGCGAGCACCAGCGATACATTTAAATCGTCAGTATCGCTATCAAGAATTAATTTCACATTAACAGAAGTCAAGGCAATTGAGAGGAGAATAGCTTTTTAAAAAAAATCGGAACGAAAAAGAAGGACAAAAATAAAACAGCATGTTGTTTGTCTCTTTTTTCGTATTCGTCGAGTTATTCTGGGTTGACGAAAACTGACAGTTCACTGACGTTAGGTCTGATCATTTCGGTATTAGTTTTAAAACAATTACAAATTATTTCTCTATTTCATACACATCCGGTATTGACATGAAAATGTTATTGCGTAAACACTTCACTAGCACTTAATAAATCAATAATATTTTGATATAACGTGCGAAACAATTCATCCACCTTGAACAAAATAATTAAAAAATTGTTATCCATTCAACTCACCCGGTTGCAAATAAAGTAATGTTGCCTACATAGTGAGCTCAACGCAAATACTTCATCTCTACTGGTTTAATATTAACTCCAAATTCGATTTCCCTCTCCCCCAGTGCGCAACGATAATTCTCCTCTTCTAAACACTGGACATTAATAGGCAATGTATTAATTTTTATTAAATTGTTAAATCCACAGATTTCAGAACTCTTATTGTCTTGAATATATTTTGTTGATAATTTTTTAAAGTAAATATTTTCAAAAGCAGTATTGAAATATCAGCAGAGAAATTCCTACATGCTGTTTAGGTGTGTGTACTGATGTTTAGATGTACACAGATGTGTACACATTACATACACATTACACGAAATGTCTTTGGTTAGCTTTGCGCATCAATGAAGAGAAATTTTCGAGTATCGCAGACGAGTAAAATGATTTTAATGAAGGCGGACAGGAAAGTAGTCACCGCTGGCATACAGCAAAGATCTGGTTCCTTACCAATGCCAAAAGAGGAGCAACAGCTTTCACTAGAATATCCGCGCCTGGACGGAGAAATTTTGACCGGCGACAGTCGCCTACATGCGGAAATGCACCATTCCGGGACAGCATTTAAAAGCGTCGTTCTGGAAGTGTCAACCGTGTTTCTTAACTTTAACTCTTAATTTCTCTTGATTCTGTAAATACACACGTTTCTACACAGATAGACGTAATGTAAAATTATTTATCGAAAACCGATTTAGGAAAAACAAACAAACAAACAAACGAAAAATGCACTACAGAAAGATTATTGTGCAACTAGTGAGGGCAAAGTTTTGTTGCGGAAATCTACGATTACAAGTCAGTGGGGGTATGCACGGACAAAGGTAGAAGTACGCCCCCCGTCCACAAATGGGAAAAATATATCTAAATATCACGATTTAAATTATTCTTATCCTTCCAATGATAAAACTCCTCTCCATGCCGCCCATTAAATAAACTCTTTTACAATACTTAACAACTCCTCCGGCAAACATGTAAACAATAACGAAGACATTCGCGATATTATTAAGTCTCACTTCAAAATCAATGTATCCATCTCCAAAGATTTGCTTTCCTTCATTTTTGTTTTCGGCATTAGAATTCGAAATATACTTAATTAACGGAAAATAGTAACTCCAGAATATTGGAAACGGTGTAAATGTAAAATGAACCTAATTGCGAAAAACTTTCCTCTGAATTCCTTTTATCTCAAAAAACGTGTGCGTTGTGTCGACAAACGATGACAACCGGGAAGTACAAAACGTAGGCCTCAGCACTTCCTGAAAGGGAAAGCGAACGAGCGAGCGCACGCCTCCGAAACGCTCAAGTGGAGACGCCCCCGCGCTGCGCCTCCGAGCGGGGGCCACGGCGCTCAGCGGCAGCGCCCCACCCCACCCCGCCCCGCCCCGCGCCGTCCACACTTACGTAAGCTGTTGACACATTCCTGCGAGGCCGCTCCGCCCACGCACCCACGCCCCAGCACGCGCCACGGCCGGCTACAGGTGCGCGCGCCAGTCCCCACCTACGCGCTGACCGCACGCCCATCAGCGGCGCGAGCTCACCCATTCCGCAAGCTGGACCCGTAACACTCTTCGAGTTGAGTCCAATGTACTCCTGTACGAACGACGAAGCATAGGCAACTCTCCCCAACCGAAACAGAAAACGACGTCGCTGGCGCACTTCAACGTTGAATACAATCGTAGGCACGTAAGCTTTCATTTTGTTAAAATGTATGTATGATTAAAAATTATAACGTAATGAAAGAAAATACTACATCATCCTTCTGTGTTTCATAACTGATGGAAGAACTAATTTCAATCCATTATTTGCGGATGCAAACTTCGTAGAATATACAGTTTCCCTCAAAATACCGAAACGAACCGTATTCGTAATACATTTGCGTATATTTTTAATGCTGAGAAGATCCAACATGCCCAGGCGGTACCCCTCTACCACAAAAATGTTTTGCAATGATACAATAATCGCAATGTATTCTCTTCCTTCAATAGTCAGTGTTTTCCTACTTTATCTCTCACGATTTCAGAATCTGTTTTCCAGCTATCATTATTCTATTAGATTAATCACAAGTTATTTTCGAGATAGCGAATAAAACAAAAAAATAATTGTTAAATATTTTCACAAAACTGAAAAAATCTAGCAGAGTGAAACTAGTGAGAGTTTTTATTTGTTAAGTCACTGCGTTATGGAACCTCAAAGTAATGAAGAGAGACTCAGAAGTACACCATGGTCTCAACGAATCCTGGAGGGCGGGATTGCATCACGCTTATCTACATCCGCCGTAGTGCAAACCGCATTTTACCGCTTCTTGGGAAGCAAGGAAGGACATCCTCACCATCTTGGGAAATGCCAACCATCAACACAGGAGGAGGGCAACTGCAGTTGCCACAATGACTCACTTTTTTATATATTTCAACGTAACAGTGGAAAATAGAAGGTCATAGACAGAAAATGAATCGCTATTTTGCTTACTCTGAATTCCTGTCAACTGCACAAATAATGGATTTTGCTTCCCAAATAAAACTCAGATAATACAGTGATGATGCTTAAAAAATAACAACCAACCTTTAAAAATTAATCACCCATCACGTCAATTTTACTAGGCTACTCTGTATCCTGCAATTTGAATCTAAAAAAAAGTACCTCTAACACAGCAAAAAAAACGGGTAAAAACGGCGATAAATGAATCGATTTCCGGCAACATGGCACGCAATCGGGCCGCATTATGCGCTTGAATTTGCACAACGAACGGGCGACGGAGATTTAATGCTCGAGGCAATCAGAACACGGAACAGGTAGCACGGGCAACCTACGCAAGAAACTGTTCCACGGGCGCCCTCAATGGACACCGGTCAAGCTTTCTACACGATTAACGCCACAGCTATTAGCGGCAGTCGCGCCGCGTAATCGAGCGGGCGACAACCAGCGGTTGCAGGACGCACAGGTCAGGCATGTCGCGCAGAGATGAGAGAAACCCATCTTCAAAAAAAAACATACGCGCATTACACACACAAGAAAAATAAATTTCGAACGTTGATTATAGGTCCTTGTACACGCCCGTAGATAACATGTTATAGAGAAGCTGATAGACAATCCATATTAACTTTGCACTACAGAATTTACAGCGTGTTACAACATTTAGTTAATAAGATACACAAAAATAACAAGTAAAAATTATATAGAGCGCAGAATACAATTAAGCTTCTTGTCCTGTACAGACAGCTAACGGTGAGATGAAATGTTGTAAAGATTAGTATTGGAAGTAATCCTAAAAGGTATTTCTTTCGAATCAAACTATTCGCGCCAAAATACATAAAAAAGGAGGCCTACGTCTTGCATGAACAGAACTCACGAAAACTGTTTAAGTATCTCACAGATAGAAACCAGAACGGTATTACAATTGGCGATACATAAAGTCAGGAAGCAAAACGACGATTAAGAAAACAGAAGTACGTATAAGCTGAAAATTTCGAAAGATTCGGTCGTAATAAAGAAAATTCTTAGGATCAGGGGATTTGACACTGAATGTCCTTCATGCCCCAGTTATTTACTTATCAATTACATGCTGATGTAATGTTGATTACAAGATCAAGAATGTAACCAGTTATAGCGACAATGCATGGGAAATGAGAAACCCCCAAGAAATTCTGAAGCTACACTATTCACTACGGTCACAATCCAGATGGAAAACCGTAATCATATCAGTAGACAGAACACAGCCAATTTGTATCCGACCAGCAACATCAGAGATGTCACCGAGTATGACGGCGACGCAGTGCGAAAAGCAGTCCCCGGTGGGAGCAGCCCCCTCGGCTGCCGCCGCGTGGGAGCCGCCGTAGGCGCCACGCGCCGCAGCACGGGGAGGGCAACCCGGCGCTGCGTTGTGGGTCAGCGGCGTCGCGGTCCACCGCCCTCGGCGGCCGCGCGATGCTCTCCGCAGCGTTCGCGCGCGCGCCCCACAAACGCAACGTGCCGAGAAACCGCCGACTTCCAACCGCCCGCGCCGCCCACCGCAGCGCCGCCGCGCCGCGCCGCGGCGCTCGGGTTGCGAGCGGACACGTGCGGCGCCAACCCCGCCGAAAGCGTGCTCTCTCTAATAAATGCCACGCTGCCTAATAAACAGCGGGGTCATTATTGCAGCGCGGTTCGGCTCAGCTCGCCTCGGTTCGGCGTTAGCGAAGCTCTGCGCAGTTGCAGTAATTGCCTGTAAACGACTCATTACGTCGTGCTAGCTCCATTGGCCAAGCTGCCCGTCGTATGTTATAAATATCTGTTATTCTTCTCTAAAGCGACACTTTTCACTTCATCAAATTTTGTCGTTCGTTACTTTCACTATTAGCGGATAAACGCGAGAGCACGTTAATGACCACGGTTTCACAATACAAATTAATAGAATTTCCAGCAGTCAACTCAAACGTTCAAATTTCAGTGATAACTTAATCAGCTCTCTTATTCGTCACTCAGTTTACGCTTTTATCTTTAGTTTCCAAATGCGAGTTTGGGGATGATAGTTAAGGTGAGCGAAATTGTGATGCAAACGCATGGTTAGATTACCGAACGTTCTGACATTCAAGATTTTTCACAAAAGCAAAGACATTTCCATCCCAAAATCAGGACCACTACAACGAAAAAGGTACTATGCTCTTGTTCTGTTAGTTTTTTAAAAATTGGTTGTCTTCCTCGCATCCGATATATGTCAAACGCATCGATGTGCAATACACAAAGCATCCAACTGACAAATCTAAAGAAATTTAAAACCCCCTTATTCACAAAGATATTTTTACTCACATTAATCCGGACACATCGGTTCCCAAAGAAATGTGTGAAAGGCAGAAACAAGTTCACTTACCTGAAACAAAACACGTATGTCAGTGACATTTCATGGACACATTTACATTCAGTGCGTTTGCAAGTATATATTTACACAATAATGATAAAAACGTTCATATGTGATGGGATGTGCAACATTAATATGGGGAATCGTTCATCATTTCAGTAATTGATAAAAATTACGAAGAAAGTATGAGCGTAAAAGATGGCGACTAAAGAGAAAATAGACAGGAAACTCGAGACGACGTAGTGGAATGTAAAGCTGTGCAGTGCAGAACAAGGAGCGACTTCCAACGTCAGTCAGGAGAATGTTTGACACACGTTTTCACTTATTTTCTCTACATTTGAGAATTAAAAAATGTTGGACTAATAAAAAAAAGGAATGGTACACGAACGAAAAGACGAACGTTCTACAAGGATTTTCCAGCGATCGTGCGCGGGGCTCATCCATTTCTACTCCGATAAAGTCCCAGTCCGCAGGAGCGCGACGGAGAAATCATGCAAAATTCGGCGAAACACACGAGAGAGTGCGAAGATTGCGGAGGTGCAAGGGTAAAACGAAGAGGGTGGTGTGAGGGCGAGTCGCTAGCTCGTACGTTTCCGCAGGAAATTTTAATTTCGCTCGGCGTCGCCAGGAATGCAGCCTCTCACGGCCGCCACACCCGCCAGGGAGACGCCGGCCGCCAGGTCAGGTGTCGGAGGTGGAGAGAAGGAAAGTGGAAAAGATGACCCAGGCAAAGTAAATTAAAATTTGCGTTCTTGATCAACTAGAAATATAGCTTTGAGATCATCGATGATGTACGTAAATCGAATGATACAAACAACAGGTTTTTGGCGGAAATGGTGATACCATGAATTATATTTACGGTTTTCAAATAATTTCAAATATAGAAAATTACGGAACGTTGGGAAATAGAATAAACGTTTTTCTATGTACGCTGCAATAACCTATGTATCAGTAATAATCAAACACATAATTTTCACATAATATGGGTTAGCACAGACACCATGCAGCGGATTCTCAGTTCGTTAATATAACTAATACGATGCAAACAATAACTAAAATACGCATTGAACGTTTTCAAGGAAGAGGTCAAACCACGGCACGGAGATAATATTACGCCGGGTGTTTGAGGTCGCGAAATGGACAGAAGAAAAAATTGGAGAAGGAAAAATGAATGAAGTTACACTAAAGAAAGAATAACTGCCATTTGAGGAAATACGGTGCACGCTAATAATGGAAATGTCTAATGATAGAGGCGTAGTACTAGTACTAGCGCAAGGGTCAGGGGCAATTACACAAGAAGGATCGGCGAAAGCGCTCGATATGGTGACAGCAGCAATGAGACACGTGATGACTGATGCACGTGGCACAGGTGGATTAATGTAATAGAAACGTGCAATATATAGGTGATGGGTGCAGTTCAAGACATCAAGACCGTAATTAATGATAGAATGGGGGCACATTGGTTGTTACAGTTGATAGATCAGGCTAGTAAACTATCTAGATCCAGTAGTATATAATCAAGACGATTACAATATCTAAAGAGTAATTAATTTCGTAAAAAAATTAACCTCTTCAAGAAAGAAATTAGCCACAGTATTTGTATAGATATTACTTTTAAAAAATACTTATTTTCGAAACTATTTTGTTTTCAAAGTTAACTTGTGGTGACGATGATTACGATGATAACTTTCCCCCGAGTTCAAGCATTTTAATCTCAAAGGAATTAAACAGCGGAGGAGAGCAAGGGCGTGAAAGGGACAGACTCAGGCAGACGAAGACAAGGAGAAGGTAGAGGCGGTTATTGCTCGCCCGTGTAGAGCCCGCCCTTTGCTCCCCCACCCTCGGCCGCGAGTTATGAGGCGCTAAATCACCCCCTTGCGTCGTGTCCGCGACACCCCCGACTCCGACAACCCCTTTCGCACGCCTTTTTCTTCGCGCCGTTGTCACCCCCGCCGCTGCCGCCCGGCCTACTCCCGCGCCCTTTTTGGCCCAGAAACAGCGACCCCAGTACAATCCCGGCAGTGGAAGAGTGTCTTGGCGGTGGTGAGACAGGGGAGTGAAGAGGGGGAGGAGGAGGAGGAAGAGGTAAGAGCGACGATCTGGCCCAGCAGTCGAGTGCGGAAAGGTTGGGGCGGGTGTCGGAGCGGAAACTTTGTGAGAAGAGATAGGTGTTCGCAGCGAATGCCGTGGAGAGCCGGGAAGACAGAGACGACCGAATTCAATGGAGCAATGGTGACACTAAGAGAAGCAAAGGAATGATACCACGGTACCGGCGGTCTACTGTCAGTTGCACCAAGGGAATAACTACAGGGAGAAGCCTGTAACCCTGCAGGGGAGGCAGATTGCAAAGCACAGGTATGAAAGTATACCCAATATTGCGAGTAGTTGTAAATACACCATACTATTTCTGTATGGTGACAATGGACCAAAGTTGAAACAGAACAGTCAAATTCGTCAGCACAACAATTCTCTTGAGTTGTAAATTGGACTTCGTTGCAAAAAGTGTTGCACAATTGCAACGTCAGAATACATAAATAAAGAGTTAAATATTTGTTTGAATTAACAGTAAAAACGAAAATCAAATTTGAATGTCGGATCTTGTAATGTGAACAAAATAATTTTTTTGTATGGCTAACATCTTGAGATTTTTTACCAGCAGTTAGTTCGTCTCACAGAAACGGGTTAATCGACGACGTTCGGTTTTCACAACATTCATTCAACTTCTCTTCTACCTTCAGGATCTCAGATATAATTACAATAATCTATACAATTAAGAAAGTATGCAGGCAACAGCTCCTAATCACAATTAACTTCAACACAATTTTGCCTGTATTGTTAGAAAACGTATGCCAATAAATTTATTATTCCCTTTAAGAACGAAGATTCAGGACAGTTATTAAATAAACCAGCAGGTAGTCAAACAAAAACGCAACGCTTAATCAGACTATTTCAGCGAGGAGTTCCATCGAAAGAGTCAATTTAGGTTTTAACGAGGCTCCATAAAATTACAGAGTTCCTTCGTTTAAGCCAGAATTATTAATGAGCATAATTAATCTCACACAGGTATTATATAATTCTCAGGAAAAGTCCCGTTCTCCGAACTGGTCCCCACTCCACAGGAACGGAAAGGAACCTCCAATCGTGGCTTAAGCGACTGCGGCAAATGTGGGTAAATGCTGTCATTAACACGAGCATATAATTAAGAAAACATTCCTTCACTTCCCGAGACGCAATAACACAAAATGGATCGATATACTAAAAGACGCTTCAACTATTGACAAGATGTATTGCATTGAAACGTGAATTTCAACACAGTAAACTGTCGTTTTAATCCACTGTACATGAATTTTAGTTTTTAAGACTCTAGAACGCTACGTTTAGGAGTTATTTAACGATATACATTCACAAATCCTGAAGTGCGTTGCAAATTGCATTTTACATGAATATTTAGATGCGTTTTTTTAAAACAAACCCTTCAGATTTTTAAAGTCAAAGTGCAATTCATCACGTCTCCGCGAAATTCTCTTACTTTAGGAGACCTCATTTATAAAGACTGGTTGTGTGTGAGAGCCGCAAAGTGAAGGTATACTACTGAAATTATACAGGAAACGATAATGACTAATATAAATAAACATGCTAGTTTTCTCGACCTCTATTAATTCCTGGGGAGTATTCTATTGGGATTTGGGATTAGGCCAAACGTTAAATTCAATTTATTTCAATTGCCAATGTTTTGGCTTTACGAGTACTAAGCATTCCTGATGCCATTTTAAAATGGTGGGAATTCTCTCACAACTTTAAATATCTTCCTTCTCCCAGTGCTCATACACACACTCTTCCATTTGGACACTGATTACCCTCTCGCCTCACAAAGATTGTGTACGGAAAGATTGTGTATATTTTGTGATGTACGCGTACGAGGAGGAGCAGGATGTTTGAAACTGGCAAGAATTATCTACGTTTTAAATTGCCTTAAAGAGGGCTTCATAAAGCCGAAACTTAGGTAATTAAAAAAAATTGTCAACATTTGACCTAAATTCATTAGAATTTCCCCCAAGAAAGAAATACGATATTAAAAAAAGGATAAAATTGTCAATATCATGCTATGGAAATTGTCACAAAGGTGATTCTACAGAATGAGAAATATAGAAGAGCTAAATCACTTGGAAATGCCATAGTCATCGACTAATTCTTTGAATAACGCTTCAAATCCTATTGTCACTGACGATGTCGCTTCCTCGAATTTTGGAAGTATGGTCTTCGACGAGCCGGTCCATCGTTTCATCATCGCCACAGGCATCCACGCGAGAGAAGCAGGCGCCTTCGGGGACAAGACAGAGGGCCTCGACGAGCCAATATCGTGTAACGCGAATTCCGCAGATCTTTTCGGGCTGCGAGGGCGTGCCCTTTAAATTGCGCCGGGCCGCTTCGGCGGGGACGGCAGCGGCAGCAACTGACCACCGCCTCTGGCCTGGGACGAGGCTCCGAGATCCTTGTAGGCGGGTCGTCGACCAGGCCCCTTTGGGTAGACACCACGGGCGCAGCCACCCGGAAGAACCGGAAAGAGGAAAAACAACAGCGCAGAAACATCGATAAAATCACGCACACCTTCCGTCAACTCAAGGCAGCCGTCTCTGGTTTTCTCTAAGCGGTTCAAAAACTAACCTTGTGGTGTAAGGAGAACAGAAGCTGTGTAAGATAGGATTGAGTTATGACAACTGAGGAGCCACAGGTTAATTGGACTTCCCGTACCGATTACACACGAGTGCATTTTGACCACTTCATCAAACAAACAAAACTAAGTTAAGAGACTCTTCCTACCAATATTTTCCGTAATGTTTGTTCTGTAGCGGTGAGGATTTTAGAATTTTACGTCTGTAGAAATGACGACATGCATAACTTTTCGCCCCGGTTCAGCATTCTAAAATCAATTTTTACTGACGTAATTTCATTTCTGTTATATTATGCATTCTTCTAATATGTTCATGATCTCTATTATTTTATGGGTACAATGAGTATTTCTTACACATTCTGCGTTCTCATGTAATGCAAACATACTAAGTAAGCCTCCGTAAAAAGAAAACTCAATTTCAATGAATGAGGATCTTGACGACAAATGATGATAATGAACTCTGGGTCTAGGACCTCGACTACCTCATTAACACTAGGTCAAGAAGTTATTAGGTAACCAATTACGCCGACGGAATTTCTGGACAGTTTCCTAGTTAGTCCTCACCAAGATTTCGCAACGGCCCACGACCCTCGTTCCAGATCGCTCACCTAGCAGGAAGTTTGGCCCGACCCGATGAATTCTGCCGCCAAGCGGAACGACGAGAGAGCAACCTCCAGAAAGAGTAGCAGCGAACGGAGGGAGAGGATGAGAAAGAAAAACATCGGAAGTTTCTATAGCGTTCCTAAACGCAATTTCGCCTCCCGCAAAATGCACTCGGCGCGCCCCCGCCTCCCTCCTTCACTCCGAGCGCCCCCCCCCCGCGGCCGCCTCCCCCTTCCCGAGTGAATAGAAAGTACTCGCGCGGGGCCAAAGCCGCCTCACGTCATTTCGCGACGGTAAATAATACTAATAACAGCGCCGGAGGCGGCGCAGACGACGGATAAAAAAGTAGCTCCGCGGCGAGATGGAGGCGGCGGCGGCGGCGGCGCAAGCGCTGAGCCTGCAGTCGCGGCGGAGGCGGCCGCGACACGAGGAAAGACAAGCGGCCCGGAGTGACGGAGCGGCGAAAGCGATGGCGATGAGGAATTCGCCTAAGTGAAGGCGGTAGGCAGCGACAGCTGGAGCAACACGTGAAGGGACTACGTTACCAGTTAACGAAGCAGAAACCGAACGGGAAGCGAAAGGCGTTAGTACTGTGTGCGGAGAAAGCGGAAGTGAAATACAGTTTGCTGAGATAATAGAAGTGGGGAGAGGACACATAATGGGTTCAGAGTTGCAGGGATGACAGAGGTAGAAGTGGTTTGATAGCATTCTGGAACTGAGAGGTTCAACGAAATGTGTAAACAAGAGAGCACCCGAAAAAATGACAAATTGACCAGAGATGACACAAATATCGAATGACTGACTGACACTGACTGACTGACTGACTGAATGAATGAATGGACGAATAGTAAATGTGGGCAAGGATATGCACCAGTAAATTATATCACTTTATGAATATTAAAGTGATATAAAGAAGAATTTATGCATACCTAATTTTAAACAATTATTAAGTACCTGATGTCAGGCACTCAAAATATCATGCGGTATTATGTTGACAAAATTATATTAAGTTTACGAACTAGAGGAAAAAATGCAATTAAATTACAAACGTATCATCTTAATAAAAACTGGAAAAATACCACTAAACGTGATAATGACGAGATAAATGTATGGTAACTGGGAGACTACGAAGGCAACAGACGCCTTGGGAGGAAACAGCCTCATGATGGAATGTTAGGAAGAAAACTAATGTCAAAGTAATACGAATGAAAAACCAAGATGCGCACTGCGAATATGACGAGTCCGATGCGAGCACGAAACGAGGCGAAAGGAAAACAACGTAGTCGATGGCGAGAGCGAACGTAGCGAAAGGAGTCCGCCCCCAAGCGATGAGCCCGCCAGTCGCAGCCTCTACTGGCGCCGCGAGCGCGAGCGCGGGCGCGGGCGCGGGGCACCGGGAGCAGAGGCTATCGACCGAAACCGTCCCCTTTCCGCCTCCACCCCGCCCCCGCCGCCTCGCCGCCGTCCCGAGCGGCACCGCCGCGGGGAATCTAATTGCGCGGCCCCTCGAAAAAAGCGCTCTCGCAGCCGCCGCCAGCGCGCCGCCCTTTCCGCCCCCGCAGCGTCAGAGATACGGCGGCGGGCGCAGTGCCACTGCCACCCGCCGCCGCTCCCCACGCGCCCCGCCCCCCGCCACCGCCCCCCCGGCCAACCCCCATTCATGCTCGGGCCGTGCCCGGCGGCGGACGCGCCAGCCAAAAAACCGCCGCCGCCGTCGAACCCGCGGATCCGAAACCCCGTATCTGCTTCACACCCGCTGGCGAAATGTAACGCCGCCAAACGGAGAGGGCTGAGAGTATGGTGGTACGCGAACCGCTGGCCGTAAATGCGGATACCGGAGCACGACCACGCAGCGCATGCCGACGTGGCAGAGGCCTCTTCTGCAGTTCGTTGACGCACAACAGCCAACAAAATATAGACGGTAGAGTTACCGCATATGATTAACAGATATTTTGATGCCGTATGTGAAGAATAATTCGGCTGACATTATTTTTAAACGAATACCATAAATGCACAACACTCCATACTTAACAAATTAATAGCCTCTGATATTACTGAAAAAAATGGGTGAAAATAAACTACAGCATTTCGGCCACTTCGAACTTTAATCGGCTTGCGAGCAGAGTAACATGCATAGATTAGTCACCGCAGCCCGCAATTGAAGTAAAACTGACACCCGATTTGAATGTTCATACCGAAAAATGAAAAACCCGTACGGTGCTCACAGAACCACGATACCGCCAAATAAATCTAGTATGGTCCAAAATCGACAAATGTGAGAAAAAGAGCTATACGCACCTGGACACAACGCGATACACACACAAGGGTCGTGTGTTACCACACGCGACACACATGAGGCACTTCCAGTGGTGCTTTTACATCCATAATTCCGGGATGCAAGCCATTGAAACGCGACGGAAAATGTGAATGTTTATACACACAACAGTTTCACACAACAGAATTAGCAGCACTGGTCTCAAAAGCTATACCCGTGTGCTAGCTTTCTCTCTTCGAGAGTGTTACCGAACATTCGATTGTGTGCTGAACCAATACTGTCGCCGGGGAAAGCACTCATGAGGGTGCTCTCTAGGGCTGTTTCCACATCGGCAGCCGGAAACAAAATGAAAGCGAACGTTGACTGCCATCTGCCGTGACGAACGCCCGCATGCGGGCTCCATCGAGTAGTGATGTACAGGTTCAAAGAAGAAGTGTGTTCGACGTGGGATCCTTTGGCATAAATGAGTTTAGGAACATTTTATGTAAAGATGAACACTAAGAAGAATTTGTGTGCTCTAAGTAGCAGAAAAGTGTAGAGAACACATTAAGATGCTTTCTTTCATTCAAAAGGAGGTATCATAATTTCGAAGTTACACGTCAAAGCACGGGACTCTTCTAACTCAATTTTCGTGTTGACTCAGCTTCACATTTAGATTTATCTGAATTTCCTCGTACGTGGAAAGTAAATCTAACTAATGAGGAAGACGGTAATCTTATAGGGTTTCACAACCCGGTATTCTTCCACCGCAAAGGCTGCAAGTATCGTATAAAAGGGTATGTACCAACAAAAACGGAACGCTAAGTTGATCATTTCCGTCTTACCCTTTCATATTATAACCGCAGTGTAGAGTTTTGACAATAGTCCCAGTGGCGCACTACGTATCGCAACAGCCTGGGAGGCATCCGCGCCCGGGCGTCGCTCGCACTCGCCGCGTGAGCAAGGGGCGGGCGGCAAAGGGCCCACGAGGACAGCGGGTCAGTAAGCAGCAATGGCGAAGAGACGGCCGGGGAGAAGGTGAGAAACGCGCGAGTAGAGGGCGGGGAAAGGTTGAGGAGAGGGCGAAGAGAGATCGAGAGAGGAGGCGGCGGCGCGAGGGTGGGAACATAAGCGAGCGGAGGCATCAGCAGCGCGCGGCAGGTTCATTACGAGCGCGCGAACGGGCCCCGGCGCCCATTTGTCTCGCATCGGCCGACGCCGCAGACGCAGACGCGCATACAAAACGACGCGGCGCCTCCGCAGGCGCGCTTCCGTGCGGTCGTATTCGCGCCCGCCCTTCCCGCCGTCGCATCTTCCTCGCTTGGCTCTTCCTTCAATTCAATGCGAGTTCTCGTTCCTTGGGTTTGCCCTTCCTCTTCGACTTCAACTATCGGAAACTTCAATTTCTCTCTTACCATCGCCTACATTTCTAGTTCGTGGAGTAACCAAGTTTCCTTCTTTTTCCTTCCGATTCGTATTTCCATTGCCTACATTTCGTCTTTTCTAGTTCTTAACTTTACTTTCTGTCTGCTCATTGCCTCAATTGTTTCCCATCCGTCACTCTGCATATCAACTCCCCTACATCCCTCCTCATTATTCGGTTCCCATCGTTATCGCCAGAGCCGATGCAGCCGTCCAGCAGGACGAACCGCAAAATGAGGCCAGCCCGCCGCAAGGCAGCGCTAATATCGCCGCGGGTTGGAGCACCAGCGGGAGAACTGCAATTGGCTGCCTCTCGCCACCACCGCCGCCGCCGCCACGCACGCCAGCGGCGGCGGCGCAGCGGGACGAGCGCAGCGCGACGAGCGCAGCGGGACGAGCCCAGCGAGATGAGTAGCATGCGCTGCGCACTTGGGCTAGGCATCGCCAGCCGAGACACAACCGGCCGATGTAGAGGAGAGTCACAACGCCATGATGGCAGATGCACTAATCGCTCATTTACATTATTTACTAATTGTGTATAAAAGCATCATCACATCATAACAATAAATAATGTAAATTAGAAAAAAACGTTAAAACAAAAATTTGAGAAATTAATTAAATTGTTTTAAAGAGTTATGAGAACTTTTTTAGCTAATTCAAATTACGCAAATAAGATATCATGCAACATTCATTTCTTCATATCATACAGCACACTTTTTTAAAATGTATTTAATATTGTGCGCCGGCCATGCCTATAACAGTTTGCCCATTATGACTTGGCCTTTTACATCGATTTTGTTTTACAAGTCTTTTGGATTTCCGGATTTCAAATTAGCAGTACATGTAATTACCTAATCTGTTTCATAGTTAAGTTTTAATAGATTATGTAGATAATATAAATGAACGTCGCTTGAAACATTATATTAAAAAATTAAACAATGGTTGCAGGTAACTAATCATCCAGTCTCAATAACTCTAGGATATTTTGATCTTTTTTCGTTTTACTTAAAAGTCGTTTATAATTTGGAGAGAACTTGATAACCTGTTTTATTCTTTCCAGGTGATTGAGATTGCGTGTTATACATTTGTATAATTCCGATTGTATGATTATGTTTTTGAATTTGAGTATCACTGTACTTAAAACAGCCAGCCTAATTTGTGTCATGACTTTGGTTTCCACTAATGGTACTTTCGAGTATGAATATCGTTCACATTTAGGGGATTCTGAGGGTTTCATTAATTTGTACATTCAACTATAAGATGAGCATGCCACTAGTTTTATCCTTCTCAAAGACATTATTTGTGCAAATACGTGAAATCACCGTCTCCATTTCACTCGACTCTTGTAGATCGTTAGTTTATCGCCACAAATTTCGAAAATATAGGAGCACATATACAAGTTCTCTTTGTTTTCGAGATTTTTAAATTATATCAATTTGAAATTTAAATACGAAATGCTCAAGTGGACAGTTAAAATTTAAATTTTCATTTTAAAATGCAATAATAAACGTTGAAAACGGATTTCAAAAATCAAAATCTTTATAGTAATATTTCAGACAAGAAAACCCTTCAGTACGCAAGTTAGCCAGAGAAGTTACTTCCCAATAAATTATTTTTCCTTCAGCTTAGAAGCAACGTCGTACCCATACTCAGCCAAAAACAAATCTATGTTGATGAGAAAACTAAATTGCAGTAGAATAATCATTGAAAAAAGTACCAAAGCCAATCAAACGAAGAAACGGCCTGCCAACCTGCCCCCAACGGAAGAGTCCAAGAAAGACGACCCTTCTCTCAAGAAAAACTATCACACCGGCGGGACGCAACCTTTTTTCGCTTCCAGCTGACGTCAGGCGACGCAAAAACACGGGCGAGCGGCCTGTGACGACGGGCGACGTATCGGCCGCTCTGTCGATAGAGGCGTCTGCCGCGATAGAGGCGTCCACCGCCCGCGACCTGAGCGGCGCCGCCAAGCTCACGTCCCAGGCTGTGATACACACGCGGCACCTGCCAGCAACTACGCGCTTCGCACGAGAACGAAGTCAGATGAGAAAATGCGAGATATTTCTTCTCCATATTCCACACTTGAGTATTTATAGCGTTAGTTATACAATTCGAAGTTATTTCAAAGGAATCAACAATATAATGGCATGTATTCATCTATTCACTGATTTAGAATATTTGTAATTAACACGTTCAATCCGCTAAATGCTTGTTATCTGAATCGCTGACGTTATTTTTGGAGTACAATAAGTGTTAAGTGTGTTGATGTGGAGATGGTGTGATGTGAAATTCGCGTAACACACATTAATAATTGATATTTAGTTATTTGTTTTTGTTTCTATGCAAATGAGCAAATTATCCTGAAAAAACTTCTCCAGTTTCTTTAGAAGAAAATAATCAATCAAGTTCGAGACCCAAGTTCCTTTTATATTTACTGAATAAGTGTACCTCAAACTACAACTCAACTTCAATGAGCGTGTTTGATCGCATTCAAAATTAAACCACTACAAATTTGCAACATTTTTTCAACGAAAAGCATTCTTATTCTCCTTTAATTTCCTAATCATTTAGGGGGGCGCCTACACAAGGAACATAGCCTCCGTTGACTCCGTTGTAGTACTCAGAGCAGCACTCCACTAAACAGCCTTGTAACAGGCGACCCCCTTCACAAGCGCACGCATCGCATTTTCTCCCATTCCGGTACGGGTTCCCCCTCGGAAGCACCTTCGTCGGAAATGGCCCATTTTGAGGGAGAAGGGAGTCTCGACAAAAATGGGAGCACAGGAAACTAACTCCGAGCTTTACCTTAAGCCCGGGCAGGAAGCTAGCGCGAGGGAAAAGTTGGCTCGCGTATAACTACAGAGAAAGCAAATTGATAAAGGAGCCGGGAGGGGAACCGGCGGGTGCCACGCAAACGCAAAGGGGCTGGGATAATTTTGGTAATCGGATTTTAAAAAGCCTTGCGCGCTGCTAAGCTTAACCCAGCAGCTTCCGTAGTCAGTTGCATTTGCCGCGCCTATGGAATTTCCTGCGACAGCCTTCGGTAGGGCGCGGCCAAGTAGAGCACTTTAATGGAAATGTCCCAGCTAATTATCCATCAGCGCTTATTTGTTACGCTCAATTTTCCTGGCCGTGGGCAGGAGTTTCCATAGCAACGTTGTGCTCCAATGCATTGGGCAGCGGTCTGCGTCGTAAAAGCGCTATCTCCAAAGGCTGTGAAGAGATCCAAAAAAATCTGAGGAGCAAATAAATGCGTAGAGAAACTTAAGTCTCCCCTCCTAAATTTAAAGGCTCATCTAATATTCCACAGAGTGTGTCTAAATCATGACACTTCGATGTCTAAATAATAATAATAATAATAATAATAATAATAATAATTATTATTATTATTATTATTATTTAAACATGCTGAAAGGATATTATTTAAAATATATTTATGTAATAAAAAAGGAGCAAATCTTGTTGCCTAGTCGAGTTATAACTATTAATTCGATTCACTTTGGCATGAAATAGAGATAAAGATATCGAACAATTTTTCGTTATCGGACAAGTTTTATTTACACATCCATTAGCAACACGGAAACTACTGAAATTCAATCCTGATACCTAGTCGTCAGTCATATCTTTCAAGAACGGAAACAATTGACAGTTTTTATAGTGAAATTGATTAAAAATTAACTTACTGATCATTTCCATGAATGCACTGGGAATAATAACTGGCCGAGTTTTTGTAAATTGTCTTCATACGGAACGCTCAATTTTTTCTAACAAAAATAAAACTATACTGGTTTGTATTCACCGGTTATAACTCAGCTAGGAGAAAATATGAGAAATCCAAAGCAAACAACTTCTAGGAAATCCGAAAATCGAAATCTAACACTGGTTTCGATATGTTTCACCATTAATTTGGAAATAAAGAGTGGGAACTTGGGTGGCAGAATCCCTTACCTTTAAATTCATTTCTCAATGCTTGAAACAATTATTTTAAGTTTACCTATTGCTGAATCATACGGATATTCGCAATAACCCAATATTTGCTAGTTCGGTCGCGAAAAAACAGCTGGTGTAAGGCAGATGGCAGAAGTGGATCTCTCAACTACTTCGACGGGTCCTTGACCCATGCGTGCCAGGTCACGTGGGGCGTGGAGGCACGCGGGAAAGCCGTTGGCAGCAGTGGCGGCGGCGGCGGCAACACGCGGAACAGCAGTGCCCCGCGCGGACGCCAATACCATGAGAGGTCTTCTCGAGATCTCTCGGCTATGCATGAGCGCGCCCGGGGAGAGCTCGTCCGAGGTAGCGGCGCCAGCCGACACTCAGCACGGCTTCCGAGAAACGCGCCAGATAGAGAGATCCTGATAGCCCCGCACGAAGCAGGTGCAGCGCGCATCGCGCTCCGGGAGCCTCCCCTACTCGCCTCCCCCACCCCCACCGCCACCGCGTGCCTACCTCAAACAGTAATTGCCGCATGCTAAAATTCCATTTCACACCTCTCTGGAACGAGTCGCTTTGCATGGGAAAGTTTCAATGTGCGGTGAAATGGATAATGAGGAAAACGATAATACAATTTCAGAAAAAAAAACATGTTGGTGTTCTAGAATCTACTCAAGATGCCGTCAGATCGTGAAAAAATACATCTGAAGTCTCGCATCTTTTGATGCCCGTAAAACAACTAAAAAATGATCAAAAACGGCTACCATGAGACCAGGATCACTGGGCGCCCAAGTGAACTGAAACTAAGTACTACTCGCTCCACAAAAAACAGAGGTGCAAATCGCAATAAATTAAAAAAAGAATTTCATCACACAATCTATCACTTTCTAAATTATTATTTCAATTACAAATTAACAACGAATTTTCAACAGGAAAAGTAAGCCTAGGGTCTATTCATTTCCGAAAACCTATATTTTGCTCAAATGTTCAAAAAACAATTATTGAAACAATTATTAAAACCTGTCGATTGTTTCCGTTCTTGAAAGCTATGACTGATGGCTAGATATTAGGATTGAATTACAGTAGGTTCCGAGTTGTTTACGGAAGGATGTGCAAATAAAACTTGTACGATAAAGAAAACAAGTGTATACATTACACAAAACAAATACAGAGAATGCGGCAAATCAGGAGCAAACTAAACTCCGAGAGAGAATGGAGGCCGCCGCGCAGAAAACCTTCCTTCACGTCACGTCGCCAAGACAGAAAGAAACTGCATTAAACCGCAAGCGGACACCTCTCCTACGTCCGGGTCTCGAACGCTGCACCCGGGACGCGAAAGCAAGAAGCCAAGCGAGACAGACGGCGTCGCAGGCGAGGAACATTGGGCGCGCGGCTGGATGAAAAGTGGCGCGCGGCGACCTTTCGAACCCACGCGCCGCGCACGCGGGCGCCGCGCCAGGCACAATGGGCACGCACGCAGGCCCCCCGAACCAACTTCCCGACAGCGGATTAACTTATAATGAGACAGATTCTCAGTTGACGGTTGACTGCGGAAAAAAGTTTACAAAAAAACTTTCAAGTTCTGCTTTTAAGTTTCCAACATATTGTGCAGGATTTTATACTAACGTTACTAAAAAAGTTTAAAGAATTACAGAAGCCTATAACTTCGATGTAAATTAAAAATAAACGCACAAAACATGAAAAATCATCGCAAAAAAAAAAGAAAATTCCTTTATCGCTTCAGTAACCTTGTAGTTATTATCATATTCTAAAACTCTGCCCTTGGGGCATTCTGAGTAGAGCATATTTCTGAAATTTCAATGTATTTCTGTCGCCGATTTTTTAAAAGCATTCTACACAATGATATCTGGTTGCATCATTCATCGAAAAAAACAATAAAATGTTGGGTTAATCAGAGTCAAGCAATTCCTTTTCGGTTCTGTCGCTTTTGGGCCGACGGGAATGGGCAATCGGCCGAGTCCACATGTCGCAAGCGCCTCGCGTTCGGCGACTGGGGCAAGGCTGCCCGCTGGCTTTGTATGGCCAGCCAAGAGCTGCCGCGCCGCGCCGCGGCCTCTGGAGAAAGAGCGCGGCACGCAGCCGCTAGGAGGCACCGAGCACACGCAATCACTTCATGCAATGCGTTCAGAATACTCACAATTCCATGTATTTAATACTACACATTTCTATTTAGTTTAGAGTCTTAGATGAAAAAAGAGTTTTCGTTTAGAAAGAAATTTGAGCTTTTTGCCCTCCACACACACAAAATCAAATTTCGTGATTTTTTTTTTTAAATAAAAAGTAGTAGTGCCCAGAATGATTATTATTTGCTCATATCAACCGGTTTCACCGTGTAAATACGGAAGTTTAATATCTCTGAAAATTAATACAATGAATGCGTAACTGTTGTCATTTGTTCACTAGGAATTAGAAGTATTAGGTTACAGTTTGCGAAGCGGAAAATAACGATTTTTTTAAGACCGAAGGTTGAGTTGATTCAAATGCAAAGGTCGGAATTAGTATCCAATTGTCATATCTGTCCCTTAACAATATCAAAAATCAGTTATCATAATGCTGCAGAGAAATTTTAAGTTACGGAAAATTGCAGAATTTCCTCGTTATTCAATTACATGCCCAGATCGTAGTAAATATACATTTTAAACACATTTTCAGACTTCTCTCTGTTCATCTTCTGTACCGATTGTATAGTTCTATTTTTTATATTGTTGTAATTTTCTGTATTGTATCGATCGCATTGTTCCGGAATAAGTAATACTCCTCATTTCATTAGCCTTGGAGAACAAGTACTCATAATCATGCCACAATATTTTTTGGTGTTTTCGATTATTCGTACAGCGTGCATGTACTTCCCTGTTTTACTTTGCCACAATTCTTTAACCTGTGCGATGTAATCGTAAGTGTTCAACTTATTAGAAATAATTAGCTATCCTCTCAATACTCACCTCAAGTAGCAATATTGTCTTAATCTTCAATAGCTAAAATAAATAGTTTTATTATCCAGTATGGCTCGTTAAGAACAATTTTCACGCGAATACTCTGAATAGTCAAAACATGAGAGGGAAGAAAATTTAAAAAATGCAAAAGGGAACACGGAAGAGAATAATGTCCTGTAACAAAAAAGAAGGCTGAGACGAAAGAATACGATTTGGATACCAGAGAGCATTTACTTGGACTGCTGAAAAGCCACAAGGTCAGGACATTGTGTTTTGGAAAATAAAAGGGTAAATGGATGAAGACAAAGAAAATGGAGAAATTTAACACTTGCTGGAAAAAAAAGGAACGTGACACGTCCACAAAACAAGGCGGAGAAAAAATAAATAACGAAAATAGCCTCTTCTCGCAATCTCCCAGCTATGTGGAGCACTTTCAACAGTCTCGCATATTTTTCCAGCCAGTCCAAAGCAACGCGTAATTACGAGCAGTCAGAAACCGCGCTCGCACCCCAATTCCGCGCTCTTCACACACACACACTCGCACCCTTGACCCGCGCGACTTGGCTTCGTCAGTGTTTGGCAACGACGGCGACGGCGGCCAACTATGCGGGCGCTTTCCTTTCCGACGGCGGTCGCGGCCGCCACCATCACCACCGTCGCCGCGACGGCGTCGGCGGCCTGGGCTGTGAAGAAACCGCAGCAGAGGGGACGAGGCGAGGTGGGTGGGGAGAGGAGAGAAGGAGCGGCAGGCGCGGCAGGCGCGGCGACCCGCTTAAGCGGCGGGAGTGCCCGTCCTCCGCCCGAGCGGCCGCGAGAGGCGCGCCATGTCGCGTGGACGCGAGTGCGCCGGTGATGTGGGTCGGCGCGGCAGACGACACCGCGCTCTCCGCCGCCCCCGCGCAGCCCCGTCGCGCGAAAGCGGCCGCTCGCGCCCTTCTGCTTGGCGCGACACGATCGCACCTCGGGACGGACGCTTTCGCGAAAGCAGATAGCATTTCACGGAATGCCTAATCGAATTCCAGAACAAGCAGATCCTACATCCGCAGCTTGTAGCATCAACTTTGAATCGTAGAAGAAATGAACAGAGCCTGTCTACTCGTCCACTTCCGTCGCTACCGCCAAGCAACATTATTATATCGTCGTATCTCACCAAAATCCAGAGGAACAATTTGTTTTTCAAGAGCTCACACGATGTGTCCAAGAGACATTCAATTTGAAGCGGCTGTTGTCTTTCAAGAAAAAAATTAACAAAAGAAGGACAACTGATAGTCCATTTCCAGAAATAAAAAAAAATTATCGATTAAGACATTGTCTCTTGCCTCCGAAACAAATAAAAGAAATTTAGAAAAAATAAACAAAACAACTTAAGTTTAAATGACCTATTGTATACTTGTGATCCAAGCTGAATCCGTGCATTTACCATTTAAACATCAGGAATGTGCCTATCATTTTTAACAATACCAAGATTAAGAGAAATTATTAAGTGGTTCGAGAGGATACTTGTAAACAAGATGTGAAGTGGGATACGTTGCGCTGATTCTGAAGCAAGTTAACTTTTGTTCTATCACCTATTTCGATTAGATCTTTTAACGATCTTATCTGATAAATATCAACCAAGATCACAACTTGACATTTTCTCAGAGTGCACTGTGTAATCCCTCAAAAGCGTGTGATAACAATCCTACAGAACATAAAACAAGCCGCATACTAATATAATTCTGCAGCAAAACAAAAAGAATGAGGTGGCAAGAATACTAGCTTTCTCGTGGTAACACTTATAAATTCTTCGCGTGCATTCTTTCAACGGTTTGTACAATGTGGAATTTAAATAAACCGTACTTGCACGTTTAAATCACGCATCTGACTGGTCGAATACATCACTTTCTACAGGTGATGAATCACACAGTGGAAATGCATTTCTGGAGTCGCATGTTCCTCTAGGCTCGCAAAGTATGCGCGCAGGAAAGGCCTTGCATCAGACGGGATCGCGAAGACAAATCATTGCTCGAAAAAGCGCAGACGTCCTGCGCTTTAAATAAAACACGCGGTGAGAGCGGGGTGAAGAGTGCTGGTCTCGTGATTCAATATGGGGTAGAGGGAAAAGGGAGAGTCACAGATAGAGGTCCGCGGTTTGCAGTTGCCTCTGTGAGTGGAGAGAATTCCTAGAAGAGACCCACATGTGTTCCCGTGTACCAAGAACTCTGTGAATACTGTCAGCTATGGTTTCCGCGGCACGTGCGAACAGTCATGGTTTGTTGGAATGCAGTGGAATAAACTAGTTTCAACCGAGGAAAGCTGTTCGGTGCATCCAAATAGGGTAACCGCAAACCACACACTCAGTTCCATATACTGTACAAATGAATGTGATTTAAAAATGAATTTTTCTACTCCCATTGTATAATTCTGTCATTTGATGGCTGCAACGCGTTGCATAATGATACTCATTTCGATACAGATTTCATTATGATACAGGTTCTTGACCAAAGACAGAGAAGCTTACAAACCAAATTTTGTCTCTTAATTAATCATTGAGAATATTATTGTAAATGTTTTAGATTGTGTACATTAAAATTGCATTTGATATTATATTATGCATCTCAGTTTTAATTTATTTTATTATTAATATTTTCAACGTGAAATATTATTTAAAATAAATTGAACGGTAATTTTAATTTGATCCTATTTGACTAGCGCAGTGATAGTTTTTGGAGAGAATATTTGATTAAGGTTAAGATCTAAACGCAAGTCATATTGGGTTAATTGTTCCTGCCGTGTGGTTGTCCTTTAAAAAAATTCTAGTTTAACATTTTTAGTGAATCAAAGGTCGACTTGACGACCTCCAGAAAAGGGAGACAAAGCTAAAATAGTATGCTGGAATAGTATGGTGAAATTATTGCACCAACTTCTGTACTCCCTCACAGGCGGCGGTCAGATAAAACAAAGCCACCTGCGGTGGATAGGGAGCCGTCCGCTAGGTGGCCTTGGCTGAATCTTGCGTGTCAATTGCCACGAAACGATTCAAAGTAAAAGTTTAACTTATAGAAGTTACCATAAGTCGTAGAAAAAGTACCGTATGAAACTCGATGTAATGGTTATAAGTACACTGTGTGAAGTTTACGCCACTCGCTCGTTCTTCGCTTGTATCTTAATATCACAGTCTTATATTAATACCCTTCATTACATCTTCGTTTCATAATGTACAATTAAAAGTAACTTTTAAATCTTTTGATGTTCTTTCAAATGCTTTAATATAAATGTTTTGTAGATAAGTCAACTTCTCTTTAATTGTTAATTATTGATAATAGACGAGGCAGACTAATTAGAAACTAAAATACAGTTGATTACTCTTGTTCTTAAATGCTAAGAAAATGCTACATGTAACGATTTCCCTTTCAATGTAGGAAAGAAAATGCTGTAATGAATTGATTAAATGAATGAATGAATGAATGCTGTTATGAATTGAATTTTATTCATCAATTAGGACGTATTAATGTCTTCTAAATATGGAGTGTTTCGAAGATAATTCCTTACAAAATGAATTCAGTAACCTGTGTTTTAAACATGCAGATGTCAGTATTTCGGTATCCCGGCTAACAACTGCATCCTCAGGCAACACAGAATTTCTCGAATTATTTGCGTGACTGGGTGGAAAAGCAAATTATCAGCAATGGAAAAGAAAATAACTGAAACTTTAGGGGGACTATTTCACACATAAAATTAAAACCATCAATGTTTAACTATTTATATAAAAAGCCCCAAT
The DNA here is from genome assembly GCA_031308135.1 of Acheta domesticus. NCBI lineage: Eukaryota > Metazoa > Arthropoda > Insecta > Orthoptera > Gryllidae > Acheta > Acheta domesticus. The sequence continues at coordinate 152,198,168 of JAHLJT010002406.1, forward strand.
CACGGCGGTGTATCTAAAAAAACTTTATCGCTTTTTCTACACGATTTTTCTTACCGCTTCTCCTTACTGGCCAATCATAAACTGTGTCTCATATATCTTAGGAGGCTGTATACATGGGTTGTTATGTGGATGCCCAATAAACCGCGTATGTACAGTAACCTAACCTCTTTGATTTTAACTTAGTTTTCAGTTATTTTCAATATTTGGCGCATTTTGGAACTCTCTTGGACGTAATTTCATTCGTGGAATAGTCATAGGTAATACCACGAGTGCTTTGGAAATTGTCGAGAAATTTTAAATTATCTGCGAATTTCCAAAGCACGGGTGGTATTTAATAAGACTATTCCACGAGTGAAATTATGTCCAACAGAGTTCCAAAATGTGCCAAATATTGAAATAACTGAAAGCTAAGTTAAAATCAAGAGGTTATGTTACGTACATTGGCGGTGTATTGGGCATCGACAAAGCGATCGATGTATACCGCCTCCTAAGATAGATGAGACACAGTTTATGATTGGCCAGTGGGGAGAAGCGGTAAGAAAAATCGGACAGAAAAAGCGATGAAGTTTTTGAGATACACTCCGGGTTTCAATCGAAGTAAAACACAATAAAATTAGAATGAAAACGTATCTGCTATGTTAGGTCTGGCGATTCCACGACTCAACAACAATCGACAGTTGGGCAAGGATTCAAAAAGCAAGAGAATTTTCTTCTTTTGTCATCTAGTTCTCCAACACTAATTCAACCACATTATTAGCGAAACTTCCTAAAAATGTTCAGTTGCTGTATATGGGAAATACTGAGCATCATATTACTTTGTTATTCAAGCATTATTCATCCTTCAGTGGGCAATATACAATACTTCATTCTAGTATTTCAACCCCCCGCCCTTCCTTTTGAATCCTCTACCCAATGTACCACCAAAAACCCTGGAGTGTACACCACGTGTGAGTAAGGCGGTTCAACGCCCGGCGGAGGGCAGCGGCTAATTCGGCGATTGCAAGAGTCCACGCGCGGGCGGCCGAACCGAATACGGAGGCGGCGCGGGCGCGATGGCAGCAGACCGTTAGGGCGCAGGCGCAAAAGAACGCCGCGAGAGACGGCTGCGGGCGGGCGGGCGGGCGAACGATTCGGATGCTTGCGCAAACGCCGCACGTCATCCCGACGCGACGCACGCGTCGCACGCATCCGCCCACGCAGCCGACGCACGCGACGGTTACGTGCGGCACGCGCCGGGCGGCGGATGCGGCGGGAGCACCGAGAGGGATGACGGAGCGAGGAAGAGCCAAGCCAGGACATATACGGTACGGCCGTGACTTTGCACACGTGGAATAACTGATTTAAAAACTCTCTCTCATAAAACCAAATGGCATATCGATACACACGTGTAGTACCTAAACTTCACAGAAAGAAATAAGAAATTAAAAAGCTAAAGCTAAAATAATAATTGAATCAGCTTTTGGGAAAAGAAAGAAATTCTATACATGTTAACAAAAATACCGCGCACAACTCAACCTCCACCAACACGTAGAATATTGTTTCTCTTGAGATGAATTTTTATAGTTTCGCATTGCGTCACAAGACAGTAGAAACAGTGTTATTTTTCTCTTAAGATAGGAGAATGCAAACGCTTCCTTTTTCTATATATTTTTTCTTAGCAAGCTTAATACCAAGAAAATAGCATTTGAAGATAAAATGATAAGCTCCAGTAAAAATAGATTTGAAAAACACCGAAGTAATTTGATCTTCCAAACCTAGTTTGTTTAAAAATACACGAAAAGTAAATCAAATAAGCAAATACATCATCGTTAGGAGCAACTTACAATACTTATTTTTTCAAGTTAACAGGGTTTGATATTTCAAAGATCAATACTACATCCTCAAGATTGCGTTTCCCCGACGCGGTAACTATCGAACACTGGTCCCAGGGCACATCAAGAGACAAGACTGCGACAAGAGCACATCAAGGGCTCCGCGTCCGACCGCGGGCGCTACACAAGTGACAGCGGCGGGGGCGGGGGCGGCGGCGCGACACATGTCACTCGAGGCCTATCGGCGCCGGGGCGCGTGCGGTCGAAATCCAATTTCCTCCACGCGCACCACCTCAACCGCGCGCGGCCCGCCGCATCGGCTCCTTTCCTTCGGAGATCCCCTCGCCCCCACCCCGCCCCGCCCCAAGGAGATGCGTCGGCGACGCAATGCCGCACAGCAATGGACTGTAGACTTCCACCTGTTGCGATGCAGATAGTGACGCGAGATAACAAGCTATTTATGCGACGCCGTGCAAGCGGCGAATGTTCTAGACTTGTTTTTCAGCATGTTGTTATGTAAACCATAGAGCAGTCGGAAAAGAACTTCATCTGTACGATGCAACCAACGACACAATATACGGACTACACTTCTGTAGTTCAAGCAACGTCAGCATAAAGTCTATCTCGACATCCGCAGAAAGAAATGGTCCCTATTTGGAACTTGACCTACGGGAAACGACCTGCAACAGAACCCTAGAGCAACATTATAAAGATGTTCTACATCTTCATTTTCAATAAAGGTAATATATTCCATTGAGAAACGGAATTCCTTGTCCACATGTTGCCCTACGTAGGGTATCGTGATCTACACAAATTATGAAGCTTATCAGACATAATATCAGACATAGCGAAACAAACTAATGTTGTATAATTGACTAACTAGAATTACAGCTCACGATATACGTCGCGTCTTTCAGCAAGCTGTCCCGAGTCACAGACTAACTAACATGCCAATTGCATGAACTATTAACTTTGAGTAATTACTATGGAAATGACTGCTTGTGGTCTTGGGTTTCAAGGGTGCATGTACGTCACTGAACGCCCACCTAATGACGTTAAAGGAGAAAGGAACGTCATGACTTCACCGGATTCTTGTGACTCAAGCAATGGGTCGACTACACGTCAGCAGAGGAACCACAATGCGTCACACGGCACAAGATCAAAATAGAAAATGGTAGAATGAGGAGCTTTAGCTACTCATTCTACCACAGAAGATTCTACATAAAATGTATTTTTCAAACTTTTTTTTAACAATTACAATCCAAATATTTTTAAAAACAACAAATGAATGTGTTCGAAAGAAGTTTCCATGCAGGAAACTAAAACATCCGAGTAAATGATTAATTCCTCATTGACATTTAAAGCTAATAAAAACTGTGTATTAACTTATTCACGAAAAGTTTAAACTATTTTATTAATTTAGAAAGTTTAGAGCCAAAATCTCAAAATTGCGAATTCTCTGAAGATTATAAGCCACGCAGATCAATCGATGCGTCTCCAGCACGAAGCCAAGCAAAACCCAGTTGCGGCCGAATTAACAGCACCGCCACTCACCAGTGTCCAGGCCGCCAGGGTCGGACGAGAACACCACGTGGCCCTCGAGGAAAGTGACGCGGCGGCCGCGTGCGCGGGCGCGGCGCGGCGGTCGGTCGGGGGGCGGCGGGGGCGGCGGCAGGTTCTCGCGCGACAGCGTCGACGCCAGCACCCCGCGCAGGGCCGCCAGCGTGGCCGGCGGCAGCTCGCGGGGCGCCGCCGCGGCGTCGGGGCTCAGCTGCTGGTCGCGCTCCTCCGCCAACGCCATGCCGCTGCCGCTGCTGCTGCTGCTGGTGGTGCGAGCCGAAGGCGGCGGGGGCGGCGGGTCACGAGGCGGCGGCGGAGGGCATGGGCCCAGCGGGGGCAGGGTGAGCGGCGCCTCCAGCGCGCCGGCGGAAGCGGCGCACCGCGCACAACTCAACGGAAGGGTGTGGGCCCCCGAAACGCTCCCCGCGCGTCACACGCGGTAGGCGGCACGTGAATACGCGCTCCGCGAAGCACACTCGATTCGAAGAGAACAGTTGCCGCTTGTTCCGCACACGAGGCTTTCCACGCTCGCGCCAAGTACACGATCTTTCGAAATGAGGGAGATCGCTGACGTAGCGGGATTTCCAGCTTTTGAAAAACGTATTTGCAACCAATGGAGGATGTAACACGATCAAGATTTACAGGGAAATTGTAAATGTGAATTTCCAAAGGTAGACTGCCGAGGGGGAAAAGAAGAAACACTCGCGATCACTTCTTACAGGAAGACTGATGCGCGGGTTATCTTCCCTTGCTTTTTTTGCAAGCTCCTTTTCTATGATTCCGTCACACTATCCACGTCGTTTATGACGCGGTGTGAGGAAGTTGGATAAGAGACAGAACTAAAAAGTAGATGGATAGAAATTTAAGTATTCTCTATCCACGGCGCCTAGCCACTAAAAATAGCAAAGGCAAATAATGGCACATGTAGAGATTTCACAGAATTCTAGCACTTCACGTCTAGTAAAATGCATTCACTCTTAGCACACGTCGAAGAACACTGTCACAAACTCCACTTCAAACTAAGAAATGTGTGTCAGGAAATCTTTGAACGCGGTGTTCAGAGAACATCTGATCACGAGACTTGATTGTCAGATCGAACGTTATCGCTCACGTCATACACAATTCACAGATTTCCGCGATCACATGGTTCCACTACACAGCTAAGTCAGCACTATCTATATCACTTCATGAGATGACTTCGAAGAGTATACCACTGCGTTTCATGGGCAACGCAGAAAGACCCGAATTCCATCACACGCTGTAGGTTCACCGCGGGAAGGAAGGCGAACACCGGGCGCTGGGGAAGCACGCGATCCGAAGGGAAATATTCCGCACTCGCACAGCGCGCTGCACGCAAAGGCAGTCGGGAGGTCCCGGAGCGACGGTGGGGGCTGTGCGGACCGGGGGGATAACAGTACACAGCGGAAACAGCCGCAGCGGCGCGAAACACAGCGACACTATCTGTTCCTGCGGGGCGAAGTTTCTCGAAGCCGCTTGTTGACTAGCGCGTTGCGTCAAGAGCCGCAGCCGCCGCCCACGTCGTCCGCGATGGATAAGGTGAGCTTGGCTGGCACTCGAGGCCGCCCTCCGCCTCTGCGCGCGTGTGAGCCGGCGGGGGCCGACGCGGGGGTTCCTTGCCGCACCGAGCGTTCGAGTCTCGCGCGGACTGTGGCGCGCACGGGCCAAAAGGGCCGCGTGGGTGCATTCGCCGCACACGCGCCGACGCCGCGACCACGGCAGCTCGCGCGCTAGCCGCGACGATGGCTCGGCTACTTCCGCCGGAGCGCGCCGAGAGACTGGCGCGGCACGCGAGCCGCCGAGCCCAGCCAGCCCAAGCCACGCCGCCAGGCGACCCACCGGGTGGAGGAAGGCGCGCCGCTGGCGGGCGGGCGGCGGAGAGAGCGGGGGAAAATCACTCGCGCGCTCACACACACAGACGCACCCGCGCGGGATACACGTCACCGCTACGTCACACTCAGCTGGCAGCGCCCGTCGTGGCGAGCCGCGCCGCGCCGAGTCCAATCGAGCTGCCTTCCACCATTGCGTTATCGCGCAATAGCGTTGATGGCGGGGGAGAGGCGGTGGGGGAGGGGCAGGGCCCGCGCGGCGCGGAAGGGGGCCGCGAGACCGCCTGGGTCCCGGCGGCCTTGCAGGATACGCGCCGTCACCGCGCGAACATCTGCGAGGGGCCAAGGCGAGTGCCTGCGGACGGACGTGCGAGGACGCGCGCCGCGCCCCGCCGCAGACTAGGCGCGCTGGGATTACGTCGCTCCGCCTGCAGGTGGATGGGCCGGGAGCTCTAGACGTTTCCACGCGAAGGAGTGACTCTTGCCGATTGCTCAGCCGCAAAGAGAGCATTTTAGTGTACAAATCATTTTCAAGGACTGGATTTACGACTTTAAATAAGTGCCTTTCTATTGTTGAGTTGTTCTCTGAACCATCAAATAAAAATATTATACATCTTAACGATCGTTCAAAAATATTTGTACCGTGAACAATGGTACCTACTCGTATGTATTAACTCACTAGGCCTTACAACGAAAAAAAATACAATTATGCTGATAGTTTATGATCGAACTATCATTCAACTATCATTTTCAAAATCGCCAAGACGTAGGTGAATTTCAGATGTATAGTAGGATAGAAGGCTGACAAGGCGAGATACAGGCTTCCGAAAATCTGCAACGTATTCTTTAAATATACATGTCCACGTGTAATGAAAGATATATAATTCAAATCACATGTCAGTGACTGGGCGATCTGCAATCATGTCCTTCAGGGAGATCCGCGAATGAAGTGGATGTTGGGAAGAGCTTCCCGGTACAAACTTAACCGTGTTAGCATTTCATTGGCAAGCAAAGAACAAACGATCATTGACGAAAGTAGCGCGCGCGGCGCCGCGTCTTGTCGTGCCGGTCGAACACCCGTCGAAACGTGACGGGCGCGGTGCGGGTGGCGGAGCGACCAGCTGGCGGGAGAGCGGGCACTCGGCGCGCGCGGGAACAAAAGGCGGCCGCGGGAGGCTGCGCAGCGCAGCGTCAGCTGAAGCGCAGGAGAGTGAGAGCGCCGCTGCGTCAGCGCTCCGGCGCAGCCAGCGGGATGGACGTCGCCGCGGGCAGCGCCGCTTCAATCCCCAGAGCGCTCTCTCCCGAGCCCCGCGGCCTCCCACGCTCCTCTCGCGGATTGCAACCAACACGAGAATCTGGCTCGCTTCTTAAAGCCTCGCGATCCAAGTAGAGCCCCCTGAAGACACCACGCATTCAGTCAACAGCGAACAGCTGCAAATGACCTTCATTTCACTACAAAGATTTACTGGTTCGTTTCGACTTTCATAACGGACTATGTCACCACGTATGTAATAGTAAAGACCATAGTAAATAGAAGGCGCAATTGCAAAAGTCGTGGGGTAAAAGGCACCTTCTTGTTGTTGTTGTTGTTGTTGTTGTTGTTGTTGTTGTTGTTTTCGAAGCTTCTGGGCCATGTTTTGATTTGAACTATGTAGCTCATGTTTCAATAAACATAAGAAGCTCTCGTGTATCAGCTGCAGAGAAATTCAGTTGAAGTTCACTAAGTATCAAATGACAGTGGAATGTAAATAACAAAATTCCTGGTTAACAAAATTCTCCTCAGTGTCTTGAAGAAAATGTATGAAGTTTTTCACTCAAATTTTCATATAATCCCTAGAAACATTTAGCGTGAATCGGGTTCATTTTAAGAGGAACATATCCATATAGATTTTTAATTCATATCATAAAACGAAACAAGGATGAGGTTCCTGATGCAGAAGAGAAATCGTTGCATCGAGAAGAAGGCATACACGTTCCCGTATTCGTTTGCTACTTCCTTTAGTCTCTGCTAGCTATTCCGACATGACACACACTCTTGCTAGCTGTCATCTATGGCCGCACGAAGTACATATTTTTGACATTTTCTTAATTTTTCGGTTTCCTAGTAGTAGAACTAATGCCGCTAATGTACATACTAGCGACGTGAGAGACAAGTCAAAAAAAATGTTTGTAATTTTTGAAAAAACGAAAGGATAGAGAAATATGCCGTTTATTTCATCTCATAGAGTACATTTAGCAGTATCCCTACCACAAGTTTAAAGAAAAAATTTGGAGCCGTTTTTGAGAAAATATTGTTTTTGTAATTTTTTTAAAATCGCAAATGTTGCAAGCAATATTGCGCGAAAACTACTAAAATTTTCCGAAAATGTATAAGACCTTAATGAAGGTACAAATTATGGACCACGAATTGAATTTGAAGGAAAAATCAGTTCTCACGGACGGACAGACGGATGGACGTTTTGAAAAACGAAACAAAACAAAACAAAATTCGGTATCAGGGGACCCCAAAACGTGTATTTCCGTTGAAATCTCGAAATTGATTTTCCGCAGCATTAAATAATTTTCCCTATGCTACGCATATTACTCAAAACAAAAAAAAAAATGTATACAAAAATTAAAAAAAACAAAACATTTTGCAACGAAAGCATATTACTTCCCCCGCAAAACTGTCATGTTTCCTTCCATCATCAACAGAAGTCAAGTGTTTTTCTCGCAACTTCACAGTTCGCGTCTTAGCCTCTGCAAGGCATCGACATGCGCTGAATCATGAGAGGCGGCGTGAACAACGTACTCGTTTCCCCGAGAGCAGTGCACCGTCAGCGTGGCTTCCAGGGCGCGGATTCGCCGCATCATCCCCGCGTCTGAGCACAAACCGGCGACGGCGCACGTGCGCCCAACCGGCGCTCCTCATCACCTGAGGCGCCGGCGGCGGCGGCGGCGGCATCGTACGATGAGGCGCGCGCTGAATGCGGCTGCGCAGCGCTGTGAGCGAGCGGAAAAGCACGGGGCGCCCGCGGCTGCGGCGGAGGCAGTGCTGGACGGCCAGCGCGCGGCCGAGCAGGGGCGGGGCGTGGCGGGGCGGGGCGGGGCCGGGCGGGGCAAGGGGCCGCGCGGGGCAAGGGGCATGAGGGGGCGGGAGGCGCGCGGAGCGGGGGAGTAGTCAGAGCAAGGCCGAAGGTCCGGTCGCCGCGTTCCAACGTCCAGCTGGCTGCCAGGCAAGCCCCTCCCACCCAGCCGCCGCCACTAGCGTCAGTGCCGCTGCAGCAAGAGCAGCCCCCTCCGCACGGTGGCCTATTTTGCATTACTACAAGGGCAAAAATTTAGGGCTGGACTCCTAAGGGGGGAAACTCGAAATTCATTTTCTAGCTACACATTAACTGAGGTGCCCACACACTTTGACTAAATTTGTGAATTCACACCGGAGTACGGTGCTTCTGTAAAAATGAGTGAAGCTGTCAAAGCAAGGAGATAAAATCAATAATTCTTATTTATGTACTAAACAAATGTGGTTAAGCCCAATCAACAAATCGAAAGAGAATTAAATGCATTACAATTCAACACGGCGGTAAAACAACAGGCCAACAATTTCATTAACAACTTACCTAACTCTGTCTGCTCTACCGTTTTCAAGTACAGCACAAACAACAACAAATCCCTCATTGAATCGAGTTTCTCAAAAGAGCGATTCAAATTCCCGGATCTAACTCCCCAGGATCTACTCCATGGAATCTTTCTCCCACCCACCCTACCTCTCACTACCTTCATACGTGGAACAATACCCATAATTTATTAATATTCAAGAGAATTAAATCATTCTGGACTTAAGGATGGAAATATCCTAATATTTTTGTATAACAATCCGAAAGCCAAATTTGTCGAACGAAAACGGAAAAATTGAAGAAACAAAAATGTACATACAAAGAAATTTGAAGTATTATTTCAAAACCAGACGAATGTATTTCTTTACGCTATTAGCTGTCGCCATAAAATTTACTTCTAAATAGGTTTTCCGGTGTTCGACAAAACAGTCTTAATTCCTCTGAACCGAGGTAGGGGGCGGTTACAAAAATTCGTATAATTCGTGCCTCTCATAAGTTCTACTGTACTTTTATTATTAGGAATAGATAAATTCAGATTGTTTACATTTAATAAGGCTAATATGCTTATAATGAAGTAAGGATAATTACGTATGTAACACATACGCAATATTTTGAAGACGGTTATCAATATGTATATTATTATTCAACGGTCTTATCAGTTAAGAATAGCATACAAAACCATTACACAGAGGACGTCTCCTCGAATAGAAAAAAAAATAGTATTGAAGCATTTGAACAATCTTCACCTCAATGCATTGAGTTAGATTTGTCCGTAATTTGATTTTCTATTCAATCCTCTGCATGCCAAGTCTGTTTTTCGGCCAGTTTTACGTCAAAATTCCACCAACAGTAGAGATGTGTAATTCCTCCAAATCAAGTCAACACACCAAAACAGGGAATATCTACCATTCTCACAGAGACGCATCGCAACAGGTGATGTTCGGTTGCCAGAAGGAAGAAACAAAAATATTTTTTGGCCGCTGCGTTGGGGCAGAGGCGCCAGCGTGCGGAGGGGCAGCGTGAATGGCGGGCGCCGCCGACCCAAGGCACGGGCGGCGGGAAAGGGAGGGGCGGGGCGGGCGAGTGAAAGCCGCGCGGGCGGTGACGTAACAGCGCCCCGGGGCGCCGGGCGCGGCGCCATTGCCACGCGGAGGCGCCCTGCCGCCGGCGAGACGCTGAAGGTGACTAAAGGACGCCGGCGTCGCGAGGCGCACGCCCATTCACTGCCATTGGGATGCTGTTCACTCGGCGCCCATGTGTATATATTTTTTTCGTTAAGCCGACTTTTGAGTGGGGATGGAATATTTCTTATCTTTTTATGCATTAATTTCGATAAAATAAAATGTCACAACGAAACCTTCGGAATCGGCGTAATTGTAATCTCCTCGTGGTTCAATCAATCAATAAATGAAATAATGTATCATCACAACTCACCAACGTAAAAGGGAAGGCAGGTAATGCTGCATATGAAACATGTGTAACGTATCTGAAAGTAGAACACGGAAAATAATGTTCGCGAAAAATTCGAGATAAAAGCATATGCCTCGAGTACAGAAACTCAACATCGTCGTTGGAACACGAAAGGTTAGAAAACCATCTCTGATCCGATATCTCATCCCCCTACACACAAAATACACTGCATATTTCACGGCAATGAGTGCAGTGTTTTCTAATATTATCCTTATCCATTCAGTAGCGCTTGATACATATACTGCGATTTTTATAACTTTGCCCCTCAAGACCCGTCTTCACGATGGAATATGTCACGGTACTTCGCGTCTTTCTCAGTCGTGCAGTTAGATATCGCATGATCGCGACCGTAGCAAGTAGTGCTTGCCATCATGCGACTTCTAGCGGCAAGACCGAGAAAAACGCGAAATGCCGTGTGATATTCCATCGTGGCCATAGGGGCTTGAGGGGCAAAGTTATAAAAATCGCACCATAGATATCAAATTAATTTTCTTTGGCATGAAAGCTGTGGGTTCTCCAGTATTCTTGGAGAGTTTACGCTCACGTAATGTCATCGGTGATCTCTCTAGCCCGACTCTCAGTATTATCCGAAGGTTCATTTTCCTAGTGGTTAGCACTTCCTTCATGTACATCATAAACATACCCTTTCATCATAAACATAAACTTTCTTCCTAGTATTTTCACTATAATTTTAAAATGTATGAGAGTACGTAATGAAAACGAATAACTTTTGGAAGAAGTAAATCAGTTTTGCTATACGACGATCAGGTACTTTGTGGATAATATTCATTCACCTAAAGTATGCCAATACTATATGTTAAGATAAAAGAAACAATTCTCGCACATGGAAAAATGGCGGTTACGCTGGGTTACTGAGTTGAAATTTACTAACTTTTGTCGCAACTACACGAATTATTATCTTTGGAAAAAATGTTTAGTGCTACCTTTATAATCTTTTTATAATAACTGTATTTCTTGAACCAACACCGCATTTTGGGTGCCGAGCATCACATTATTCCTAATGTTCTGGGGCATTAAACAATTTAAGAAAGGTTTTAATAGTGGCACAACAGAAATGTCCTGTCAGGAGTAAAATGAAAAATATTAGTTGCACCCAATACAGAGTGCGTACGAATTGTGAATAGAGATACAAAATCCAAATTAATGGCTATTATTTGACAGTACCACAGTGAGAATGCCACGTCACCAAAACATGAAATAATAAATAACACTAGATATCATTGTACGTTAAAACATGCATTCTCACTTTAACAACTATCTGCGGGCGGGTCCATAACATGCTAAATTTGTTCACAAAAAACTGACGTGAATTCTAAAGCGAAATTCCCGCAAGGGAAATTTGAAGGGGTTATGAGAATTAACACTGAAAAGAAAAGTTTACACTTTCCATCTCAAATGTTTGCAAACGCTGATGACACTCAAACTCAACAAAAAATGTCTTGAAGTGACTGTTTTAGTTTCGAAGTCAAACGGAAGTGTATCGTAACCACTTCGTAATGCACGTAAGTAAAAACAAGAAAGAAACCAACGTGCTGAGATTATCCAGAAACAGCTCAATGTCCATTCTCTTTACTGTCAATGCTCATCTACGCTCGTCGGTTACCTTTAATATATAATACTTGTATTTACGGCCGCAAGCATTCTCTCAGCGTTTGAAAAAGTACACATCGACTGTCAAAAATAAAACTTTTTGGAGATATTCTCTCCAAAGGATTTTGTTTGCTGTCTTTTAAGTTATGTCTTACAATTATTTAAATTTATTTTGGTGGCCACTTTAACACGTCACTAAAGCACGCCGGGTTAAATACTTTGAACACTCATTTACACAAAATACTCCGAAACAAAACAGCATACTGAAAGTCTGTTTCCTACAAATAAAAAAAATCCATGAAAACTGAAATGCATGACATGATGTGGATGCCATTTAATTCTTCTTTACGTCACGAATTGGTGCAATTAGGGCTAGCGCAAAAAAAAACGGAAAAAATGCCGAGATGGTGTAGCCAATACCTCGGAAAGGTAAAGCAGCTAATAAATAATAATAATAAACAAAAGTACTGAACCATTTGACAACAGAATGAAAAAAAATTCATGCTGTAAAATACTGCTCTATGAGACCCCACAATGGAGGGTCGCCTACTGCGGACAGGCAAGCCCGAGGACGAGGCGGCGCAGCGGAACAGCGGGCGCTCGCGGGCGCGGCCGATAAACGCAGATAAAATATTTGCAGATGACGTCACGCGCGGGTTACGTCAGCGCCGGCGGCGGCGGCGGCGGCGGCGGCGGCGGTGCCGCCGCCGGAACAATGGTGAGCGCCGCGGCGCCGTAATCCGCGTTTATCCGCCACGCGACAGCGCGCGACCCTGTGGCCGTCTGTGGGGTTGGCAGCTCGCCTTCCACAGCACTTGCGCTCGCCCGTATTTCCTGCGGGGCCATAATCAGAGAGTATCGGAGCGTACATTTCATTTTCAGTAAAAGTGTCTGCGAAGCGTTGGAAAGAACCGAACCAGGATCTTATTAAGAAAACAGGAAATCGAAAGCGTAAATGAAACGCCGAAAGAAAATAGAAAAGAAGAGAAGATCTGAATAACAATGAGACTTTCAGCAATCAGAGAATTTTCTAGAATTATCCAATTGAGCATCGTTCATTAATGGAAATATCCAAATGAAATCAGCATGCGTGAACAGATAATCAAAGAGAAAAATATACTTATCGACCACTGGTCGAGAAACTATTAGTGAAAATATAAAGCAAAATGTTTTATGAAGACCATGAGCTATGTACTTCAAGTAATTGGCTCGCCTTCTTACGTTAACGAAAGTCATGCGTGATAGTGCAGGTTCCATTTTGCCAGACAGGAACAGAGCTAAAAATTACACTTAATATACTACGGAAAAGGGATGAACTATCTGCCGCAACGCACTTCATAGAGAGAAAAAAACTCGATATTCCGATAGCATTCCGGTGTCACTGCACCGTGCACTCCATGTACTACACAAACGAAAACCGATAATCTGATAACACTTTGCGGTCATCAGAATTCTTAGCATTCCCAGCGCTCTGCTACGAGAACGCGACGGCCCTGAATTACGAGGCACGCTCTAGCGATCATCCCAGCGCCGCGAGTGAAAGCTAATTGCGGGCAGGCCGGGCGGTGGGGACGGCAACGCCGCGGAGACGGAGCTCGCCTGCACTGCATTCCATGCGGCGGCGGCGGCGGCGGAAATGGCAAAGGCAACTCCGGGAGCCGCTCATGTGGGAACGGGGCGTCCTCACACGAGGGAGTCCGCCGCGCCGCGCCGGTAGCAACGCGGAGAGCGCCGACTCGCGCCCTGCAGGCGAGCGTCGGGACACCCGCACTCTCTTTCTCACGCGAATTACCGGTCATCGATACGCACGAAGCAGAAACAGCAACGGTCAAGCCGCTGAACGGTGACTAGTAGCGTTTGAAAGATATCTGCGACCCACAGTATGAATACTTTTCCAGCACTACGAACTGTATGACTGCGATGAATAGAAGAGCGAAGCATTTGCAACACCTCAGAGTCGAATTTTAAAGTAATTGGATATGAGAGTTGTGCATTACTTATCACTGCCATTCTTTCTGTCACTATCCCCCCATTAATCACGTCACATTCCCGAGATTTTTATCTTTCGTTAGGGGCATATTATACCTCAATAAAATATGATTATTTCAGATAGACAATTGCGATAAAAAACGCTATTATTCTGAACTTTTACTTTAAGAAGTAAACATTAGGCCCTTCAAAATAATTTCATCCAAATCAATTTCATAAATCATTACTGTTACCGGAACTTACGTCTGCTAGATTTAAAAGACATGTCACGTTTCTCGATGCTTCGACGTTACGAGAGTGACTTCAGCAATCGACTTGGGCCATGACGTCAAGTGAATGCAACTGGCACAGCGGTGTGAGCCTTGAGAGTAGATTTCATCGGGGAAGCATTCCATTGCTAATTCCCTTTCAGATAATACTACGACCAACATGCTTCTCAGAATTCCCAAGGATTCAGCTTTACCTGTTTTTGTTTTTGTTTTTTTACTATAGGAGTAAGTATTTTTTACATATTAGATGTGAGACAAAATATACAATCTTTAAAAATAAATGAAATAACGTACAAATTTTGAAAAAAAATCTGACATTTTTGTATGAAAGTACAATTATATGAAATATGATTATGAAATGTTTAACTTTAATTCTAGGGGTTTGTAAGCATTCTGTAACTACGATTTTTAATATTTACTGGCATTAAAATGAATTTTCCCAAAAAAGAGTTAACGAAATTTAAATTTATGCCGGTTGCTTGAAGGTTCTATAATCAAATTTGTAATCAGAACAATAATGTGGTGAGACTATTGTCTTTGCAACGACAAGACTGTGTGGTCAGAAAACTATCACAATAATGGTAATAGTACACGGATATCTAGAATTTGGGCGAACTTTAAAAAGGACGTAAACATTCCAGCTGAATAAAGTTTTGTATCAACAGCCCTGGACCGCGTTTACCCATCGAATGACTGTCCCGTGTCTTAGCACCAAGAAAAAAATTCACTGCGAGCAGCTTCTGCACTCACTTATCCGTTTAATTACTCGTCGGCCACGCCTCGCGTGTTCAGTGCCGCGCGCTGATCCAATCCGTTTCCGCACGAGAAGCGACGTCATTAAAACGACGGAGCCCACGCAACTCGGAACGCTTTCTTCCTTCCAGCGACTCTGCAGCTTAATTCACCCTCCGGCTCTTATAATTTGGACTAGTACACGGCGAAGTTGTGGGCAAATGGGAGGAAAAAGAAACTTCCACAAAAAAACTGCGAGTTCGTCCGCACCAGGCAAAGAAGCGATAACCCCCTCCTCCCGATTTACCCGAGAACGAACGTTGCGGCTCAACGAAGCGAGGAAGCTAGTCGATATCTCGATGAGAGTCAATTTGGTGATCGTATGAAGATAAACGCAAAGAAGTGGCGCCGATAGACTTCGCTTCGGCCCTTGGGAAGAAGAAGGAGCCGTCACCAGGAGCAGAATACATCTTTCGTTCTTTTTCCAAGGCAACGTAGAAACTACCCGACGCTCTATCAGCGTACGTCAGCTTACAAACGTTGCAAGAAAGAGCTACAGCGAATCTTCATATTCAGAATTATAAACCTGCAAATAGTGGTGCACGAAGTCACATGATTACAAGCGAGCTAGAAATGTATTTCACTGTCTCGTTGTGCAAAATTAACGTTTCTAAAAGCTGTGTTTTCACTTCCTACATCTAACTTTAAAAATCTATATTCTGAAAAAAGTGTTAACAATTATATTAATAACACTATAGTAATCAACCTGAAATAGTAAATCAGCGTATTAGATCCGGGACCAACTGATAAGTATCGCATTGTGACACTTTCGTACACAAACGTATTTATGACTGCAAGACTTAACACAACTTAGGGTCATAAACGCGTCACACTGATGCATTCAGTTCTAATTATATAACTGCTCACATAACCAAAGGAATATTTAATTGAGAAAAAAAAAAACGAAAATATGCAACATCACAATTCATGTGGATAATCACCAAGTAGATAAATTTGCGCACAAAATAGCAAGCAATAATCAACATAACTAGAAAAACCTCATACGGTGTTACGTAGCAAATGCGTACCAACAAATCTTGTAATGTAAGCAGGTCAAGGAAGGACGCAAGACTTATCACGAGTTTCGCCCACGAAACCTACTTACGACGTGAGATAAGGGACTCCTCATGCCCGAGTCACTTTCACGTAGGCGTAAGCAGCCTAAACGAGGGCGAGGTTGCGTAGGCGTGGAAGAGAAGGAACAGCGTTACTGAATGGCTCCATGGGAACCACCCGACCACTTCAACGACTGAGCAGTTCCCGCGGCGAACCTTGTGTGGAGCACCTTCCATTTGCATTGAAACAACCAAGATACGATCCGAGAGTCTTCATGAAATCTTCATATGCATTTATTACATCCCATAAAGTGGCTGATGTTCATTGCAGAGGAATGGTCGAAAGTGGATGCAATCGAACTAGAAATGCACGTACTTAAATGAACTATTCTTCAAATGTCAGCCTTAAATATTAGTTTCACGAGAATATGTGTCAGACGCATGCAAAGTGGTTATGAATTCTTATTTGCTTAATAGGACATGGATTTGTAGTTAACGGCTATCGTTCTGACCCTTCATTAACAATTTAATTTTCTATTAGATTTGTATTCGAATCTATCCATTTTTGGTAAAACCATTTTTGGCAAATTATGTCCGAGTCCTTATATATCTGCAGGTGGTGTGAATTGTTGGTGTAAATAACGTAAGCAAAAACCGTATTTATGTTCAAAGCAATGATCCAATCTTTCGATTTTGAAATTCACAGTTCCGCCTCGCCAGAATTCCAGTCAAGAATTAATCTCAATTAAGGACGAAAATAAAGGAGTGTCAGGTGAATGATAATAGAAACTCGAACACGCGCACTGTGAAGAAGCCAATGGTGCAGCGCCCAACCGACCAAAAGCTCAAAGTGACCGTACGTCGTGCACAAATCCAGTAGTTGTTTACCTTCGCAATCAGCCACCTGAACGTTCCCCTGTTAGAGAATCGGGCGGGAATTTACAACTCAAAGCTCTGGCGGCGTCGGGCGGCGAGTGCGCGGCGGCGGCGGCGGCGGCGGGGACGCTGCTGCGGAAACCAGATCGCGCGCAGGTGGCGCGCTTCCCGCGGCCCGGCCAGCCCCCGGGGGCTGCGACGCGCTCCGCCATTCGGCGCCGCCCGCCAGCGCCGGCACCCCCACGCCCACGCCGCAAATGTTCCGTTCCCGTCATACGCGTGAATTGGCATGCTGCTGAAGCGAGGCTCACTTCTATTCCGTGTCACTTGAATTCACACACGAATAATGGAATTCCGGGGGCGACAACTACTAGTCATTAGTCTTGTAAGCGTATTGAATTTTATATTCCTGGAGGTGATGGAGTCCCTTCCTCACAGGAACATGAGGTACATCGCCGACCTACGCATCCGTCGGCTTGCAAGCTTCCCTACCAGGTATCCTCCCCAGAGGGGCACTGCCCCTGCCGCAACAACCTCTAAGTTTCCGACGTGTGTAGTGTTCTCGCATGTAAGTGTAAATGTGTGTAAGGAGTGACGGGAGAACAGAGATGAAGGAAAGTTCGAGTGAGGTGCTTGCCGCGTTTGTTGGGTCTCGGCAGCGGTGTTATCGCTGAGCTTTCGCAGCCAGTATCGCACGCATGAATTGGTAGGATTGAAACTGTGCACTTCTGTTCTAAATCAATAGCAATCCACACACGACTAATGAAATTGATACGTGTATTTGAGAATATTCTAGTTCGAATAAAAGTAATGAAAATATTACAAATATGGGGAGAGATTGATTGCAATCCTTACATCGAAAGATACACGACAAAAAACACGAGAAATAATAAAGACATATCGCATACGGATCTCAAGACAGAGAATCTTTGAAGGGAAATTATTGGAAATGGCATCGAAACAACAAGCTCCTAAGCATGAATGTTGGTAGAAAATTATAATAATGATTATCGTTTTACAATAACAATCAGTACATTTTCTTTCTGAACATTACATTAACAACTTAAATTAGCGCAAATTTTCGAAATTTGCGTCAAACTTCTGGTATAAGTACACTCAATTATCCTTATATTTAGTTGTGATTCCCTTTACCGCTGCACTCAGCTTATTTGAACTTCTACTGCGATTGATCGTTAATGAATGTTGATCATGGTAATAACGATGCATGATGAAAGTATGAAAAAAAAGGGCGAAGGCGGTGAGAATAAAAATAAAGCTACTTTGCTCGTCGCAAATGCCACATGGCGTGCCAGCAAATTCAACGAGAATTTCAATCACCCACGATTTTAAAACAAACACCCTCCGACTCGTCATTAAAAAAACCCAAACGACAGCCGTTCCAATTTCAACCAGCCGGGCCTAAGGACGATACCGCGTGCTCGTCCGTCATCACGCCGCCGTTCATCAACATCCCGGGCATCATTTCCGACGGCGCGATTTGCATGGGCGGCATGCGATGCCGTGATTTCATTGGCGGGCGGGTCGGGGGCGAGGCGAGGGCGGGGGCGAGGGTTGGGGCTGGGGGACGCGCTCCCCGGGCGAGCCGCCGCCGATCGAGTTACAGGCGTGCGACCGGCACCGAGCGGCGCCGACGCCGCGCACGCACCTCCTCCTCCCCCTAATCGCTTTACGCGCGCCGCGTCGCGTGGAGAGTCCAAGGACGATTGTTGGCGCAGCCCGTTTCTACTATCACTGTTACAAATAAGACTGTGGGAATTTTCTGCGTATTTGCAGAATATGGAAGTGAGGTTATAAAAACCTAGTCTAATAGTATATTTCAGATTCGCATTCGTGACTTTTTCATGATCCAGCAAATATTTTAGTTTGGAAGAAAGATCAATATATATTTATATTTAACAAAACATTAAAAAATACTCCGATTTGTAAAAACTTAATTTAAGGTGTTTACCTCATGATATCTGAATGTTACACTTTTCAACGGAATGTTCCTCCCTTGGCACGCCTCTTCGATTACGTCTCTAGCTACACATGACTGCAGTTGTACTCGTTTACTTCATTAAACTATAATCTATAAATAGTTTGCAAATGTATTCAGGTATTATTAACAGCACCGTGGCTATTCGTATAGCATTCATGATATCACTTTAACACTAAGAATACATTTTGTAGAAAATTGTTCAATTGCATGGTAGTTTTAGCTTTCCTTGCATTTCGGTCCATTGTTCGCCGTGGGGGGCGCAGCCTTCAACTCCGGGAAGCCAACGCGGACACGAGTAGAAGCAGGAACGAGAAGGAGAACGCGGCAGCGAGATGGCGATGGCACTCTAACAAAGCACCTGGGGCCACAAAACTGGGACACGACACGACGATTTACGGGGGAGAGAAAGCCACTTTGAATACGTCACTACTTAAATAGTGATGGCCGAGTCGCACGGCATATCCTTGCGCTCTTGTATTCGCCGATTTAATTTTCAAATCAGAATAGGAAATTCTATGGCCAAAGTTCAAAGACACCCAAATTATTATAATTTTCGGGGCGTCAAATGATACTTTTACTTCCAGTAAATTCAATGCACATCCATAAGACAAATAAGCTTAATGAACAACCCAATTGCATTTATTGCAAGGAATGGTTTTGAATTGCACTTCAACTGAAATCGATTTTATACAACTCAACACAAAATGTCAATACATACAGAAGAGAGCACTTTAATTTCTTGATACAACATTGAATCAAAGCTTAGTAATAATGAACTATTAGCATAAGAAAAATTATGCTACAACTGGTAGCCACTAGCAACGCAGGCACCAACACATAAAATCACTAAAAACAATTATTTGTATCCGACTGGCGAAATAGCCGCGTACTTGAATTATCAGTTTTCCTGGGTCATGAACAATGAACCGAATAGGAAACGAATATAATTCAACAACAGGCCCTAAGAAAGGAGAACAGGTTAGGAAATTGCAGGATGCGACAAGTTCGAACTGGAGAGATACATATTAAACGACGAAAAGCTTTATGGTTCTAAAAGTTAGGACTTACTGTGATCAAAAAACACAGCCTGTAATTTAAATAATATTGTTATTGTCACGAGACACATCAGTTAAACTGTCAAATTCGGCTGCAGATTTCAGCAAAAGAAAGAAGATTGTTGTTTGGGTGGTTGTAGGTTAAACACATGTGTTGCTTAAGGCACTGCTTCGGCAACCGCGTGGAAAAGAACAATGCAGAAATGACCCACCAGTTGCCTCTACAATTCTCATCCACACCATATCACTTACCCCGTCACATAGCTGGAGACTGAATACCCGCTATCATCATGACTCGAAGCTAGGACCTTCCGGCCTACAGAATTCCAGTTGGGAACTTGCAATCGTTTGCTATCGAACCGATATTAAAACACATAAAAAATGTTGATTTTCTTTTACCCCGTCTCTAGAGAAGAATCGAATATTACATTTCGCATCTTTGTAGGTACTTCGAGTGTCCTCCTACAATTTGATCCCAATATCGGGATTTCATAAATTAGATGCGGGAAATATTTAGGAATGTGCTAAATTAATTTACACCTCATTGAATGTATTAATCCACATGACAACTATATCATAGTAAATGTATATTTAAATTAGGAGTTTGCAACGCCAACCACCAACATGTAAAAGAGAAACACAAGAAAACGTGATTCAATTAACGCTGTGAAAAACACAAATGTATTAGTATCGCATTAGGTGCGTATGCTTTGGTTCATATAATCCCTTTCCAATAATATGAAATTACAAAACGATGAATCAGCCCCTAATAATTATTTATCTCGTGCACATTAATAACGTTGTCTAAATATCTCATTTTACAGAACCTGGAATTTGAACTTCAATCAATTCCGTAAGTTCCACAAAACTGACGACACACGACTCATGGTGTAGCAATCATATTGCTCGCTTTCTTGTGCTGGAGGCCTGGGTTTGTCACCCGCCCGATCGAAGAGGAATTTGTGGTAAGTAAGCGAGTACGCGGTAAATTTTCTCGGGGTCCTACCGTTTCTCTCTCCTGCAATTCCACGATCTCCATCTTTATGTTCATGTCTCATCATCATCATCATTATTTATTATTATTATTATTATTATTATCATTATTATTATCGTCATCAACACAACATTTTTCTGGAGAGAATTCCAAAGTTACACTAGCCATTATGCCGCCTCCCTGAAAATTGACGCCATACGATAACTAAAAAGTACACTTCCCATATAATATCAACGCCGAACGTCGTGATCATTGATGTTATTGTAAGGAACAAGAAACATACTGGCAAGACTCGGTGCAGTTGCTTAATCAAGGACAGAGTAATTTAATACCTGCAGTGAGTGATTGGGACACTCATGCCGGATAGAAATAACCGGCGAATAGAAAGTGATACTCGTACCTTTGGCGATCACGGGACTAAGCTGCGATGAACAGTAAGTTACGAAGGAATTGAAAGCTACATATTAAACCAACGAAATGCTTTCTTGTCCCAACATTGATGAACATACGAAGTTGACTTTATCTAACACTAGCTGCAATTTACATATCGTTGTCACGAAACCTAATTTAAATCAACCTTCGTCTTGAAACAGAAATCATCCTAACTATGAAATTTGACTAAACAAATTCTGAAATATTACTGGAGACTCATTGAGGTTTCTAACGTTCATCGAAAAGAAAAAAGGTAAAGTGCTATTTAGTATTATTTGTTCAAATACAGATTAGACCAGATCTGCTCAACTGGCTTCAAATAGGCACGGGCGCCCGAGCTGGGTTGAAGCTCCACTCCGCTCTGAGGGAGGTCGTTTGTGGAGGGGAGAAATGTCTTACGCTTCGGAACCGATGGTAGTTAATAATAATAATAATAATAATAATAATAATAATAATAATAATAATAATTTCTGTCGAAGCCGTAAGTTCTGCTCTTCCGCCTAACCACTTAAATGTTTACACTTACAAAATGACAATTATAATTATAGGCGTTCTACCGTCCCGCACTCCCCTCCTGAAGCCAATTCTTTCTGCCGCCGAGTGACGTCCATCCCGTCCTCGACACAACGCAGCTCTGCGAGCGAATTTCTGAGCTCGCGCACTGGAATCAGCCGGAACGGCCCGCGGAGCCACTTAAGCAGACTTGGATTATACGATCACTTCTTCCCCGAGCCAATTACATTCAATATCAAACTTACACATTTATAGAAAACTATGCATAGAAAATTCCTTTCATAAATATAGAAAACAATATTTCTCGAAGAAATAAGATGTATGAGAAATGTGTAGGTGCAGGAATGAAGGTGGAGTCCAGCAGAAGGGAACAGAAGGTGAGTAAACGGATGCAAGAGTGCAGGAAAGCGGAAGGCAGAGGGCATCTGGCGAGGCGGACGACAGCCGGTGCCCAGGCCTCGGTGGGAACTAGGCCGCACCGCGCACAAAAGGGCTGCTTTGCCGCATCCAACCGAAGGATATCAAAGTGCGCCTCAAGGCGGCCAAGGGAATGAAAATACAAACCAGCATTCACTTTTCTTGTTTTATACAAAAAATTCAACAGTAATTGTTTGAGAAATACTGCAGTGTTAGTACACACTTCGAAAGATGGAGGCGTACTAGTACAACGCTAAGACAATGAAAGAAAAATATTTCTGTGGAAAAGTAATTAAATACCAAAAGTTTCACAAGAATTACATTTTCCGTTTTCAGGAATGAACATAGTAGAAGAAATACATTCTATTCCATGAATCCAGACAACTTTTACAACGGTCAGAGAACGCAGAACTGTTAGAATTCCTAGACTCCTTTCGTTCTAAAAGGTAACATGAAAAGAATGCAGAGTCCTTCCCTGGAAAGAGCGAGTCACTACCGTACTTTCTCTCATTATCGTACGTATGTAGCGATAGCGAGCCAAACTTTTACATTAAGAAGTCACAGAGTCACGAGCTGTTTAGCTAACTTCATAACTTCTTTAATACATAATTTAAAAAATGTGCTTTATTACCCCCGTATAATGCACGTACCAATATTTATCTCCAACATTTGACTCCAGTCAAAAACACACTTATGTTCAAAAATTCCATATAACATTCCAACGGAAAATTTGTCGTTATACTACTTTACCGCGTACAAATGATTAGTTTAAAAAATAAAAATACGAATCTCCCTTATTCTTTTGCATCTATTTTTCACTGTTATTTAAATTTCATGGCACATCAATGATGTGTTACGAAAGATAACAGAGAATGGAGTTATGTGATATCACTCTATTCTTAAAGAAAAATTCGGAATATTCTGTATAACGTCCTTAATTTACTCAGTAGAGACTTAAAAATGCAATATCATATTATATATTGATTTCAAGGAAGTTATTCTTGATAAAGTTTAATAAGTTCATCGCGCTATTATCGTTGTTTATAAACCAAAATGTGTAATGTTTATTTCTCTATTCTTTAGCTGATCGGACCTCAAATCTTACTCAGAAGGTGGAGTGCAACTGCTATCACTCGCGGCTTCGAAAGGCCTCACTCCGTTGGTGGAGAGGAATGAGGAGACAACGCCTAGCAGAGGTGCCAGCAGTCGCGAGGGCAGCGACCCCGAAGGCGGCAAATGTCACACAGGCGCAAAGCTTTCCCTGCTCCCACTCGCGTCTGTCAAGGACTCCAAAGCCCACGACATTCTCATCCCACGACACTCGGAGAAATGTGCTCACATGAATTAGCAATGCAGTCGAAGAGGTGAAGAGCAGAAAGAATTGTTATTCATGAGATTTTCCTACATTACAAATAAACTTTTTAAAGATTAATTACATTCCGCACGGTTATCAATTCAAAAGCTTTAGCAATTAAAAAACAGTTTTAAAAAAACATGTGCAATATTTTGCCCTGGAAAGTGAAAGCTATTTTTTTAAACTCTTCTTCAATTTTATTTGTTAAATACAAGTAGAGGAAATGTTGTTTATTGTGTTTTTTTTATTTCATCACCGCGATAACCATTTCAGCATTAATTTCCCTACTTTCTTTTTAGTTTCTTCCTTTCTAATATTTTATATACTACATAGGTGACGCCAGAAAGCCTTTTTTTTTAAAACTCAAACTACCACACGTTGTGAAAGGAAGGAAAAGTCGAAGTGTGCATGGGATATCCTTACAGTCGCACATGAATTTCTAACATTTAATATAAAATTAATTTCTGAAATCAATAACATTTCACTTTTTCCAGTTGCGAATCCACAAAATATTTAAGGCCACGAAGGCAGACGTTTCGACAACTAGACTACTTCGATTTCCTGACTTGTGTATACAATGTTCACTTCAAGCTTCGCAGAGGGCAACAATTTATTGTAACTAGAATAAACTGAACTTTGCGAGGATTAAATAAAGAGCTTATCTATTTCCCTTCACTTACAGAGTTTTCTGAGCTATCAGTACTGAAAATCAGTGAGAATTGTAAACACTGAAACATGAAATAGAATCAAAAAACTTCCAGGATCCTCCATTTCTTACAAATCCGGATATATTATATAATTAGTATTGAATGGATTTTACATGCATTCCACGTTTATCGCGAAAATACGTTTTTTTCAACAATTCAAATAGTCAGAAACAAAAACAAAATCGCTGTACTTTTAAAGACTTAGAGTTTACTGTTTGTATCGTTAATGCAAAACGTTCACCCCTAATAAAATGAAATTAAACATATTTCAGGATAGTTGCAATTGGTCTTCCACTAACGTATGCACATCACAGTGTGCTAATGCAAGGATAAATATAACACTATGCATGGTAATCAGTATGCAACGTCGCAAACAAATGCAAATACGTGTATCCGTTTCACTTGATATTGCGAAAAGCAATGTGGTCGAGGGTTACTCTCATTATTTTCATACAAGATTCAAAGAGTAATCAACGCAAGATTTTGCTGATGAATTATTACGATGACATCACCCGACTACTAAAATCGCACACTACAGAACACTATTCGACGTCTTAAAAAAATTGTTGTGGTACTAGACGCAAAACGTAAACCCTAAATACCAATACTTGTATTTCCTGTATTAACTAAAGTTAAAAAGTTGTTCACAATTTTTTTAATGGTAGAACTTGCGCAATTGAATGTCTGTACCGAATCGCCGCGACTGCCTTCAGTCACTTGGTTCACGCTTCACAGCTGTCCTTCAGCGAGGCATTCCCTTCCAGCCTCGCGCGTCGCGACGTGAGGGTGGCTGCGGGTGGGGAGAGTACTGAGCGCCATCCGTCGTAAATCCCGCGAGTCGCGAACAGCCCATTAATTATTGGCGTGACGAGCCATATCCGCCGCGTTTAATTTTAAAACCTCGTTTGGGGCAGTTATGATGCCGGGGGAAGCGGCAGCGCCGGGCCGGAGCACTAAACGCAGGGTGGCGAAGCGGCCAGCGGCTGCGGAGAGAGGGAGGGAGGTTGCGAATGGGATACAAGTGGTCCGCATATTCAATCTCCACGCTTCTAAAAGAGGCTCTGAGAGGACACCGACGCCATCATCGCCGTCTCCCGCGCCGCTACCATCACCATCACCTTTCAAGCCACAAAAGCTACCGCAGCCGGCACAGCACGGAATAACGGTCTGAGCAGACTATTTTGAGAACAAGTAATTGACACAAGGGCAAGAGGGTTTTGCATTTGTAATGCAGGGAAGAGCAATTTCCGTCGCTGCCCTTTGCTTTTGCGGGCAAGCAATGTAGAGGGACAAAGCTATAATTAGAACGCTTTATGTTTTCCCGCATGCCTATAGAATCGCATCGCCATTACTAAATAGCATGAACGGTGCCGCCATTGAAAAATTATAATAGGCAATAGATCTCATTAATTCTACCATCAATAAACATTCGTTTTACAAAACCCTTGTTTTAACAAATGATTCATACAAATCACTTTCTTAACAGGAAAAATAAAATTCGTTTAGAGAGAAAACAATTGTTGCTGTAATCTAAAATAGATTCTAGGAACCAAACAAGAAGCTTCAATGATATTCAGATTGACGCGCAAGCAAATCATACAATGCATGCATTTATGACATACTTGCTTATGACATGGAGTATTTCAAGTTGCTTCTTTAACTTAAGGACTTACCACTAAACGACAGTATCTCATGCAGATGACACCCACGCGCAGATTACTCACCTAGAAAGAACAAGAAAAACAAATTAGAAATAGAAAATTTTCAGTTCGTCAGGAGCTTACAACACCTTACAGGTATACATACATTAATATCAATTAAATTTCGAAATGATTTCCTTATTTGCTGTTTGAAAGATTGTTAACATTTTCACGTGCACACAATTACTTTTTAAACAGTACTAAAAAGCCCTTTTTTAAATAATTATGCAGGTACTCTCAATGGTTGCTTTTTTTCTATTTCTTTCTCGGTTATCACACTACAAATTACACAATCTCCTCGCAACCTCGGAGTTTGTATCTGCACTGATATCTGAAGCTTGTCGGAGATTTTCTTAGAGCACGATGGGATTGACTATCTGAAAATGGGAAACTAGCCTATTACTCCCTCTTAATGATCCGAGTTTGGACGGGATGGGAAGGAAGAATGCGTGCGACTCATGGCCCGTAGTTTTGAGAATTGCTCCGGTATCCTCTTCGATTTGATCGGAGGAATCGACCGATACGATCGACCAGAGCAGCAGCCCATCATGGGGGCACGGACACAGGACCTCCCGGTTTAAGAACCTTCACATACGATAAGGTCAATCGTTACTTAAGAAGCGAAGCTAACACAAAATTCATATTATTTTACCCAATTTTACTCGGGCATTATTTTACCCGAGTATTGCATATTTCATCATAAAACAAGCTTCAATTTGAAAGGTAGTTGTGACTGTGATAAAAATGATTTTATAGTCTCCAGCAAAAATTGTGTCAAGAAACGTGGCATAAACTCATTTCTTTGTATACTTTGTTTAAATAATATTTTGAGCATTAAACAATATTAACAATAGATAAACTCGTTCACCTTGAAGAAGGGTACGACGTAAAGCAAAATGGTATTTGAGAAGTTGCATTTTACTTGAATCATAAATCATCCTTGAGAAAACTAGTATTGCGTAACGCATTCGACTTTGTCCACAAATGGTGCCACGTGAAAAGAATTCAAGAATTCTAACTTGCTTATCTGAACACGTTGTGCACGCTCACTCTAATGCATCATGCTTCACAATAAAATTGACGAATTTACACGAATTTACGTAAAATTGCAAATATTAGATATACAATTTAAAATAAAGAACTTGGAATAAAAATAAGCTAATGAATTTTCAGGAAGAACAATCTAGGCGTACTGGAAAAATAGATTACAAGTTCACAATTTCAAGAAAATATCGTACACGTTCAATTTTCCACAACAGAGAGATTCGAAGAAGTAATGTGAGCGTGATATCTGAACAAATCTGCGCGACAGATGAAACTAGATTTTATTTGTTTTCTGTCCGTTATTATTGAAATAATGTAATCAATTCCAATATAGTGACGAAAATGTCTAATTTAAAAAAATGTAGAAATAAATAAGAAAAATTAAATATTAAAGAAAAATACTTCTAACCACATGAACTATTATCAATACATCTAAATACAAATTATTTCCAAAACAGAACGTCTGAAGCACTAGGATCACATGGACAAGCGATACACTTAACGGATCAGTAAAAAGGAGTACATGAAATTGACATATAAATATCCATGCTCATCGAGACTTTACCATAAATGTTATTGCCATTGAAAAGTGTTCCATCAGCGCGTTACTTATATCGCATCGCCCCAAGTTCTCCCAGCCGACCATCATGTCAAGCGCGGCCAACCCCACCGGGGCAAGCGTCTCCAGAGGAGCGCCGGCGCAATCTCAGCCGCGGGTCGCAAAGGGGCGGTGCGGGGACGCGACGCCAAAGGCGGAGACAGCCCGCTTCGCTCTGATCTCAGCGATCGAACGTCCAATAAGCCCTAGCGCACGCCCCTCCTGGGCCCGCCCAGCCCCTTTCCCTCGCCTGCCGCTGCTATCCGCAAAACCGGCATTCCCCTCGCAGCAAAGTCGCCCTACCGCCAAAGTTGTCCCTTTCGTACATCTCGCGTCGTGTTACAGCTCAAACGCCCTCGCACCCGTAAGGTTACCATTTTCCCACTGAATTCTACATTTCCCTTTATCACTGAATTCTTTATTTCTCTACTGTCGTCAATTTTTCCTTCCAGTTTTGCCTTTTCCTTCATTACGTCAATTCCTTTTTTTTTTTTTTCGCTCTCCTCAATCATCTTGATTATACACCAGGCAACCTCCACTTTTAACTACCTTCCCTAACCATGTTTCTAAAGTAACACTTTCCATGACTCCATTCCATCACGTATTTTTTTCATCCCTAAGCATTTCATGTTTCATTTTTTTCCTCCTGAATTTTCTCCGTGTGGTCCCGTACATCTTAAATGTATCCCTGCTCGCCTCTTTGGTGGCGCGTCTCACTCCGTCAACGTGCCACCCCTTGGTCGCAGCGCCCGCTGCGCGTCGGGGCAAGGCACCGCGAAGAACGCGGGCCTCGCGCCGAGTCGTTACCCGCTTTCTCCTCAGTGATCGACGGCGAATCCAAGGTGAATTACATTCCTTTCAGGGAACTCAGTCTGCCATTTGTGAATTGCTACCACACTCACGCAGCCTCCTTTTCATCCAGTTAACGGATTCTCTTTCGCGATTTGTTCTCATCCGATGCTCTCAAGAACGCGACTTCCAAGAAGGGAATCGTCCTTCGATCACAAAAGGAAAATGAAGCGGCGTCTACAGTTATTTGTTAAAGAAACCTCTTCATCGGTATGACGTGTGTATTGCAATCAGATGCTAGAAGGAATTGTTGCACAAGGGATATCGATCATTTCACATCCACGAATGGTGAAATTATTAAAATTACATCCATTCCGAACTGTTCAATAATATTCGTAATCAACTTAATTGAAACAAGTTAAGACTGGTTGCTAGTGTCAATAATATTTAATTACTAATAATTTCACGCACGTCGTTATGGCTTAGTTGTAAAAAATAAAAGCTAATATTAATTTTAACCAGCTAGACAGCTTAGTCTGCGATTGTTACCTTATCCACAGTATATCATTGATCGTATTTACTTGATACTTACACAAGTTAATGCAAACACCCACACTCTATTTAAGTTAGAGCAGCAGAGGCTACAAGGGTTCTACACTTAAGTGCTAGACCAGAGAAGCTCAGATTTGAAAAGCATGGGAGAAATCGTAGTCTGTGCAGCCACCTTGACTGACAGTCTACGCACCAGCGGTCTGCGACAAGTGTCACCTGCGTGTTGGAGTGGGCCCAGCTCGCCGAGACTCCGTTGGGCGGGCGGCGCGTGTTTCGGGGCGAAGGTGCTTCGCGAAGGCATTGTCCCCGCCAGGCACTGTGGCCAGGGCTCGAAGGACGTGACCGGGGTTTGACGTGGGAGTGCTGCACTGGGCGGTGGGGTGGGGCGGGGCGGGGCGGGGCGCGGAGCCCAGGAATGCGAGGCAGCCGCGAGGGGTGGTGGAGAGGCGGGCATGGCGAAGCGGGGCGGGGCGGAGCGGAGCGGGGCAGAGGGGGGCGGGACAGGGCCACCCTAGCGTCCACGACGGTGGCCGTGGCAGTGCAAATGGGCAGCGTCCGGCAATGTGCTGCAAGGCGGAGACGGGAAAACTTCCAAGAAATAGTGAAGCGTCTCTTACAAGTCTATTTCGAGTGTACGTCAAAACCATGATTTTTAGCACAAAAGAGGTGTTTACGCATCATCATATAAAAATGACAATTCTATAAACAAACACTTTTGAATTCTGAAAACTCTGAAGATAAGAAAATAAGGAGACTTGTTACTTCTCTTTACCAGCGACAAAAATGAAATACTTTTATCCTAACCGTGTGTTAATTTTCTGAGAAAGAGTCGAGCAATTGCATACAGAATGCGTAAAACACTTGGAATATCTGAACTATGTAATTGTAGTTTTTGACTGAACAAAAAGAGCATCGCTTCTTTTGCGTGTAATTTTGGACCGGTCTTATTTACCGCTCTCAGATGTACAGAGAACCATAGAGGGAAAGACTGAAAGGTGGAAAGAAGTGGAAGACATCAATGGTAGCATCCACCCAATCTTGACGAAATATTTTAAGGTAAACTTTGAAAAACATTGGGACTTCAATCTTGTTTTATGTTTCCTAGAACAAAAGATTGACATTATAATACTTTTTCGACTTGTAAATACGATTCACAATTTCTGGATCAGCTAAGAACGGTGAACAAAGAGATGGAGATGGGTGTAACTCAAACGATGGAAATTTATGAGGCAGCGGATTGCAACGGGAGGAGTAGCCCGTTGACGATGACTCGAAAGTGAAGGAGCGGGCGGGGCGTGGCAAAAGAGCCGGTGACGCGACGGATGCCTGGGCCAGGGCGCGGCGCGGCGCGGCGCGGCGCGGTGGCGGCATCGGCGTCGCCGTCGCCCAGGTGGGCCTCCCGGCACGCCATTGTGCTCGACCTCGGTCGCCGCACCTGCCAGCCCACCTGACGCCTGGCGCGCCGGGGACACTAAGTAGGGCCTTGGGTAATTTACGACGCGCGTTGCTCCCGAGTAAGCTGCTTACGGGCGGACGCAAGAGGCACGCGTAACGCACCCTCCGCGCCGTCAGGTCGAGTGCGTTCATCGGCCACGAGCGAGACAAAGATATGCCACACTCCTACACCCTCGCTGGCGTCGCAGGACGATATCACCCACAATTTTTCCTTCAGACTATCGTTTCTCCAACATGATTTACGGCAGACGTACAGGAAAATCGTGCAATTTCCTTTCAAGTGAGGTTATTTCTTTGGTCGGCTGATCGAATTTCCAAAAAATAGTTTTCCGGGACCGAATCCGTGAACGCACTGCTACTGAACTGTTTTGCACGATAGGGAGGCACGAGTGAATCATCAAATAATTCACACGTATCATTTAAACAATAATTGGAGGAACGTCTTTAATATCATCCATCGCACGACAGTGGTATGCTGGCAGGAACAGGTTTATAAACATACGATCATAATCGTTACTCTAAAAAAACTACTCTGGGTGTAAGTTCTATTTTATAAAATCTCGCAGGCGTACTTTTCGCCCCCAATTACATGTGCTACTCGAATTGTAAGATCAGCAATTTTCTATTTTTACTAAGGGCATCCCTTCTCGTGATTACACTGAAGGAACTATCAAATCATTCTAAATCAATAGTGAATCTAATTGCTCACGAAGAACCCGCTTAGGTAGAACTATAAACGGAGAACGTTCTGGTTACACAGCTCGAAACTTCCGCAGAAGCAAAGAAAGAAGGGCTGCAGAAAATGAGGGCTCCTCGTTCACAGACTACTAAAGATGATGGATGTGGCAAAAAGTCCCATAAAAAATACTTAAGAATGCTGGAAAACTGCCAAACATATTGTGTGAAAGAATAAAAAGTAGAAAAATAAATTCCGCAATCTACACACCTATCACCGTTCAGAGTGCAATTTCAACTCCTTTGGTATTCACTCACGATTATCGAAATTTGTGTGTGCTGTCTAACCTAAAATGGATTCTCGAGGCGCCTTGCCCAATAACTCAGGCAAATCAGGGAAAACTGCGTATACGCCATTACAATGTTGCAACGCACTGCAGACACCGAATGCAGCGGAAACAGTAAAAACAAGAATATTGTTTAACACGAACATTTCTAACAGCAGCAGCTACATATGATACGACAAGCGCCACCACATGACTTGAAGATGCGTTTTAAATATTAGTTATCCAATAACAGCCGTACTACTTAGCCGAAATTCAGTGGTTCTAAACGACACGTTGAAATGCAAATTTTGTTTTTTTATTTATATTTGAAGAACAAAATCATCAAGTTATCATCTAAAACTCATAAGATTGTTTCGTTAACCTACATTGTTATTAGAGCACTAGGAAGAAACAAAGGAGGTCAATTACTCTTTAGTCCTCAGTAAATACAGGACATAACAGGAACATTTGATCATTACGCCAGTTCAGTAACGAGGAGGTGAAGCAACAAAAATGTTAATACTTGCAATGATCTTTACAATACTGAACTAACAACGACTACATCCGTTATTTATATCATGCATACTTTAACAAAGAGTGAAAACAATCCCAGAAGCTATTCGTTTCGCAATAAAAAGCAATATCCTACTTCAAAAGCAACAATAGGATATTACTCCGAGAATCGTTTGACCCTCCATCAGAAGGTCAGTAGGTAAAGCCTACTACGTTTATCATCTGTCTCACAGCAATCCAATTGGATAATGAGGTCATTAAAAAATGAACCGGTATTTTGTAAGGCACCGTTATTGGTGGTATATAAAAATACAAATGGAATCTTTTATTTTTAACCACAATTTCCTTTAACAGAAATAAATTTTCTCAATCGCGAAGGGCATGCAAAGTGCCCTTGCTGATTCCTTCGTAGAAAAAACGAGACTGCTGCTACAGTAGCAAATTGCACACGTACTGTTTGACTGCAGTGTCGTCTTCAAAGTTTTCTCCATCTAATCCCTACTTTAGTAGATCAAACACTTTGAACAAGTGCGAAAAGTAAAGAAAGTGTTCTAAAATCAGCCAGTGCAACTTCATGAATTTATCACTAGTCAGAGCTAGTATAGTGTCGTATTTTGGCATTCAGAATGGCATTGTGAATCGGCAGCCGTCATCCAATCCACATGCCGCCAGCCGCCTGTAGTTGCCTCAATGGTATGGATACTTCCAACACACCCACCTCTGATGCAATATGGGCAACAAGCGGCGATCGCCTTAAAGTTCACGCACTGCTTGAATATTGCCTTCCTTGACGCTGATCGCCGAATGCCGTTTATGACATTCATTCTCCACTATATCACGACCATTTTGACATTTCTGGTCCCAATTGAACACTTACAATGGATTTCACCAACACTCGTCAAATCTTTCTTGACGATCGTCATTTTTGACGAACGTCAAAATATTGACGCATCGTTACGTTTCACCAACGCTTTTCTGTTAGAATTGACGCTCCGTTAACTTTGACGATTCGTCAAGGATCGTGTGTCGAATTTTTTTCTCCTCGTACAGAGGTTGGGTATCATGTCGGGTTACAACGCGGTTCCGCATTGGCTATTGAACTTGTTGACTACTGAAGACAGGGCCGAAGCCAGGATTATTTCTCGGGAGGGGCTTCCAAAATTTAAAAAATGGATATACGAGATTTATAATAATATCTTTTATCGGGTTTGTTTAAAAGACATGCTCTTAAAAAATGAAACACCAACATGATTTTAAACATATTTAAACATTATTTCCACATCACATTATTTTGAAAGTTTAAACACAATATTATTTTCAACATCCCTACTATTATTTTCTATTAGAAAAATCCAAACTACAGGAGGCATCAATTACAAAAGCAATTTTCTGATCTTCTTTTCAGCCTTAATGTCAATCACTTTGACTGAGTCCACAGTGATATCCCTATGAATTGAAATCACAGCTAGTACACTGAGTCTGTTATCATGCATTACACTACGTATAAAACTTTTTACTCTCTTCATTGTAGAAAATGACCTCTCCACACTAGCAGTTGTTACTGGCAAGGTAGCTAAGATAGTATATAATAATAATTCAATATATTGCATCGCAGTTCTCTAAGACTTTCAGCACGTCGAGGTTAGCATCTATGGTGGAAGCTTTTTTACACCGTAGATCATACGCAGGTTTTACGGCAGAGAGTGATGTTCTGTTATCAAAGTATGGAGCTAAATTTTGCAAGTTTTTTGCGCATTTTTTTGCGTGCTATTCAAACAATTTAAAATATTTAAGCAGGATTGGTGTATTAATCAGCAGAGTTTAAACATGTAAATATATTTGGATAAATTTGAAGTAATAAATAAATAATTAATGAATAAAAAAATACAAACAAGATTAGAATTTCGGGGAGGGCCTTAGTCCCTCGAGACCCTCCCCTGGCTACGTGCCTGACTGAAGACGAACTATTTTATTCGGTAGGTTGGCACGGAGTCTACAGTAGACTTCGTGGTTGACACATGATGAAAATAACATATTTGCACGTTAATGAAGAAATACATTTTTTTTAAACTTCTGAATCGTTCTAATTCAATTCCCTGAAGACAAAATTTGTACATGTGTGCAGTCTGACATCTCTGTATCTTCAGAAAAGTTCGCTATTATAAAAAAAAATAAAATAAAATAAAATAAAATTAAAAAAAAAAGAGAGAGAGAGTTTTTGGTTAGGCTTCGACACCCCACGGAAAATGGAAATACCACATTCTATGGGCATAGAGAAGGATTTGTGAAAGAAACGATCTTTCTATTTACGCAATCGCTCTCTGTGATGACAAAATTCCATTGCAATGGCCGGAGGAAATGTCATGCAGCATAAAATATTAAAGTTATCAACTACTGGGCATGGGCGTTGATTTATTTGTTTGAGGAATATTCCAGACGCGGTTTTATTTCTTCTAAATTCTTCAGTAACACCGTTTTCGACATTCTCTCGTTATGAATTGAAGATCATCCAATTAATAAAAAGTATATATTTTTTAATAACTGCATGTACTAGATCCATGGTTTGTAAATATGCAAAAGTTAAGCATCAAAATTATCTCCCACGATATCACACATGCCCCACTTGAACAGCAAAAAAGTAAAATAACTAGTTTAATGAAATACAATGCACGCATTTGATTCATCCTAACCTCACAACAGCAGTTTAACGAGTCGTCAAAGACGTTGATAGCGGGATACCGGTCCATCAAAATTTGACGAATACTTTGACGATCGTCAGGCCAAACGACCTTGGTGAAACGTAAATAAGGCGTTTGACGCGCCGTCAATGGTTTGACGTCCGTCAAAGCTGCTGATTAGCTTTGTTCAAATCGACCGTTTGTGTTCACTGAGACAAGGATGATCAAAATGTACTCTGAGTCTCTTCAAAATTTCATTCAATATCACACCTTTGTTGGCGAGGAAACGAATAATTTCGCATTGCGCTACAGACAACGATACCGTCTATTCATTCTAGTGATACTGAAATGACTGACGAGAGCGTGAGGGCTGTGGGCATGGCTATCTCTTATTTTCCCGGCACTTATTTCCAGGAAAGCCGCCGTGCTGATCATGTAAATTCACCCACGACAAATAAACGAAATTTCTATTTTAACAAATCAGGAACATTTATCTACGAAACAAACAACTCAGTTTCTAACCGTCAACTTCCGAATTAGTACCAATAATGCAGTAATATGCTTTTCATAAAACAAACACGTCTTTTTAATCCCTAAATTA
Source organism: Acheta domesticus (assembly GCA_031308135.1). NCBI lineage: Eukaryota > Metazoa > Arthropoda > Insecta > Orthoptera > Gryllidae > Acheta > Acheta domesticus. Next base: position 152,233,449 of record JAHLJT010002406.1, read on the forward strand.
AAGTTCGTAAAGGGATGTATATTTTAAAAACAAGAATTTCACATTTTCCGCTGCAATTTATCTCTGCCGAGCGACACATACTCACAAAATACCTTCCACGTTCCTAGCAACGTGTCCCCGTGCCCGTTTACCTACCGTTTCTGCGAGGGGCGAGTTTCTGCTAATCTGCACCGCGCAAAGCCGCACACGCAGAGCATACTGGGGTGCCAGAGATACCAGCCCCGCGGAGAGAAGCGCCAATGCCCATGAAGTAGATGATCACATATGCCAGGAAAGAGGCGAAGATAAAGGACGGAGCTTCCGGACACACGATTAACGAGAATAGAAATGTGGCGAAGCACTAATACGCTTAATACACAAAAGGCTTGTTAATGAGAGAGACCAAATCTTACGCAACAGGACAGAGTGAAATCAACAAAATAGCAACACAGGCAAAGGAGGTTACGAAACGAATGAACGCATAAAAATAACCCGGGATATTAAAATGAATAAGCGATAAAAAGAAACTTGTATTACAATAAGTAACACGAAAAGGATTAAAATACTGACGAAAAATGAGTCTGTTTCGTCCTTTTGTAAAAAGACATGCAGAGGGTTGGAAACGAAAAATTAACAAGAAATATTACAGTGAAATTCGAAGTCAGGAGTACACAAATCGTAACAGGATAGAGTTCTTACTAGGAGAGGGTTATCGCAGATAAATATTACTATTATTATCATCATTTTTTATTACTATTAATATTACTATTACACAGCTCTGCATTTGAAACTTTTTTAACATGTTTTGGTTTTGAATAACGGTTTATCATAATTTTGGGGTGCTGAAAGCGAATATGTTATCAGTTTCTCGCCATCACGTCACATTTTCGTGAAAATGAGGACAATAGTTTATGATTTCACATACATTTTAGTCATACATCAAATGCAGTCAAACATATTATTTCTTATAAATTGGTTCAGAACGGTCAATAATTTACAATAAACAATAGAAAACAAACTACTAAGTAATACATTCAAGTTTCAACTGCTTAAGGAAGAAATTGTATGCGTTTAGCCACTTTACAACCTTCTCTAGGAGTGGTCTCTCTTTTCAAAGACCAACAATAGTCGGCCATATTAACTGTCCAACCTCCATGGGCAACAGGAATGACCAAAGGAGATTTTCATTGTAAAGTAAGACACCTTTTAAACTTGACTGCAAGGACTCAATGAAAAGTCTCTACTAAAAGGCCCGGTAGTTCACATCGAGCCACCCAGCCAATACTGGTATATCACTGCAGTACACCATCGACTCATGTTCAGAGAAGAAAAATACAATATCCGGTTCCCTTTTTCTGTACCATGCAAAAATAGTCCCAGATGGAAGCACATTTTTGGATTTGAGTCTTGAACCTAACACTTCTGCACCTCCTTTGGATAAGTTCAGTTCACGGATCAAGGCATTAAGTGGTGACTGTGTAAATAACTCTGGTGAGGTCGTACTAACACTGAGCTATAAGTCATCATTATCTGAATGTGATCTTTATTAATATCTGAATGAGTGCTTGTTGAATGATGTGATACTAGTGGGGAGGGTATGGATAGAGTAAGGTCAAGAGGCACAGGTCTCACAGCAGATCGTAAATTGGGATACTTTTGGGATTCCTTGCGCAATAAACATACAATTTAACTCGACAAAAATAACAGTCATCACTGTGATCCAACGGTTCCCTCCACACCAAGGGTATGGCAAAGGGCATGCTCTTCTTTCTTGTCATTCATCCATGAACTGCCGCCTTCCGTACATGTGCTACACACTTGCGGGGCGAATGTTTTATTTTGGTTACCAAGTTTGATGCCAAAATACGTAAGATACACATCATAACGATTTCTGTGATATTTCTTTGTTTTTTAAGCTCAACGTGTGTCCCACAAATATAACATAATACATCAGCGCTATTTAAACAACCCAAAGAGTATAGTAGTACAACCACGCAATGCCATGATTATTGGACTATAGCGATCATAACAGTTTTATGATAGACTTCATTACTTCTGCATTCAGAAACAAAACACTATCGTATTGTGACTTCCTTAAACAACCACAATATATTAATGTCATGTTTTTTAAACAAAATATCATAATACAACGAACTTCTGAAACAAACTCAAGTATCTCAAGAGGCTGTGAATCAAAACACCATATTACTGTGAATTCCTTAAACATATTTATAAAAAATACAATTACTAGAAAACCTGACGTGATAGAAAAAAAACGGCTTGCAAATTTGAATTCTATAGAAAAATTCCGTTTAGAAACCGTTATTCATTGTTAGACATTAAAATCCATGCTGAGCTGTGTAATCATTCTTTTTTTTACTATTAGTATTGTCATTCTTTTTTCACTAGTACTATTATTATAATTATTTTTATTACTATTTACATAAAATTATTAACATATACGGAATGATCAATACACTCATTGCAACATTCACTACATTTGATACAATGTTGATGGCACGTACAAGCGAGCGTTTTGTGAAATTTCACGGAACGGGGCGGAACGAGGCGAGACGGGGCGGGGCGGGACGGGGCGGGACGGGGCGGGGCGCGGCGGGACGGGGCGGGGCGGGGCGGGGCGGGGCGGGACGGGGCGGGGCGGGGCGGGACGGGGCGGGACGGGGCGGGACGGGGGCTGGATGAGGCGGGATGGGGCGGGACGGGGCGGGACGGAGCAGGACGGGACGGGACGGGATGGGACGGGGCGGGGCGGGGAGGGGCGGGGCCGGACGGACGGACCGGGACGTGGCGGGACGAAGCGGGGCAGGGCGGGATGGGGCGGGACGGAGCGGGGCGGGGTGGGGTGGGGGGTGCGAGACTGGGCGGGGCGGAACTGGGTGTGCGAGGCTGGGTGGGGCGTGACGGGGAGGGCGTGGCTGGGAAGGGCGGGGGGAGGAGGGGCCGAGGCCGACGCCGCAGCACTGGGTCTGGAAAGACGAGCGGCGCTTCATCAACGCCAGCGAGAGCTTCAACGTGGTGAGGCCGAGAGGGCTCTGTGAGTACCGTGGGATCGGAGGGTTCAACATCACGCCCCCTTCCCCCTCGCCATTGCACCTCTCCTCCCCAACCAAGGCCGCAAAAACTGCGATAAACGGGAGCGAAAGCCCTTACAAGCGCTACAACACCAGCGGCGCGGCAGCGGTTCGCACGTTTTTCGCGCAAGCGTTCCGCAGAAGCCATCGCCCTCGAAGCAAACGCTTAGGGCGGATACCCAAGTAATTCACCGATGGTAAATATGCCCAAACGACTCGACATTTACCGACTTTTTTCGGCTCCAAAAACTGTAAAATGTAGCTTAAAATTCCGTAGTCTTTATTCATTCTTCCATTTAATGGAACGTAAATGTTCCTACAATTGCTGATGCCACCGAGGTCTTTGAATGATGGATGTGATATGTATATAATAGCGATAATGGGAAGAATAATAAACGGGGAAAATGGTACGTTGGGAAGATGAAAAATTTAGAGAATCCGAAGAAAACTTGGCGAGAGCTATCTCTGTCCATTACACAATCCACATAGATTGGACGGAATCGGACACGGGTCCCAGCAATGAAACGCTCCCGCTCCTTACACCAACGCTTTAAAATCGAAATAATTATTCTATAAACAGAAGTGAAAAATGTATCGTGCGCGTGTCGTCCGTTGCGTAACGTACTTTTCCAGCATCTACTAAAATTGATCGGAGGAAACAAAAATAATCACTTTAGCAGTCAACCTAGGGACTCAAAATAGGACATCCCGGACTACGAAGATAAGGTAACGACTCTTTTTAACGACACTCGCTAATGCAATTGGCAATAAATAAAATACATTTCAGATTATTGCATTTAAGATCTTTTTTCATTTTCCACACATCTAATATGGATTTAATTCGCATAACGCATATTAAAACACACACACGATATACACTATATATATATATATATATATATATATATATATATATATATATTACACACAGACATACATACACACACACACACACAAACTTCTTGTATTCAAATTGTATTTTATTTCGAAATAATTTTGATTGTCATTTCCGCTGGAGATGAAATGAAAATTACGTGGAATGATTGATAGAATGTCCAAAGGAAAACAGAAACAAAATTGGTAACAATCGAAAAGGACGATTTATACGCGCATGAAAACGTTGCCAGGAATTTCCCTCTCTGTCTCTTCGGCGGAAAGTGATTACCTCCTACAGTTGCTGTATTTGCCGCACAGCTGTCACCGCTGTATCCAGTGACGGTGGGCGATGCCCGAGAGAATCCCGACCCAGATTGTGCCGTGTTCAACAGAAACGTCGATGCGGATATCGGGATTAATTTCCAACTCCAAGACAACACACGAGTTGGGAGGCATATCAGGTCATTAAAACCAAGTGGACGACTCTCAAATGTTTGTTCTCCGACGAAAAATAGGACCAGATTTTTCTTTCTTTCCTTCTTTCTCATAATTTTGCACGACGGAAAATGGCAATTATCTCCCATATTACCAGATAAAACATTTTCCGCGACAGCAGTTTTTGGCACATATTTATACGAAAATAACAAATAGATTAATACAGAAAGTCGTACGATTCCAGTAAATTTCTTTAGTTTCTCCGGAAACAAAAGAAGCTAATTTGAACACATCGTTATGCAAGACTGACAATAATTAGATCAGGATAATACATTTTGTACCTTGATACAGCTCTCGCAGAAATTCAGATCATTATTCGACGTTATATTACCCTAATTTAAAAAGCAAACTTATCTCGCGAAATTCCAGCAACAGCTTGAACGGCATTAAACTTTCCAGCTCAAGCTACGGTGAAAGAAGTTTCTCTCTTCAGAGGACCCGGAGACTGCTTGCAATGGAAAGAAAACGAGAATAGCTTTGGCATTTCAAACGCTGGATAAATCACGGTGACGCCCAGGCACCTGACAGAACCGTCTACGACACCGGCGCCACAAGAAGCTTCGGACACGAGCACGTCTCCAATGACGCACGCGGCCAGCGACCGCGAATTCCAAAACGCGCACAGACTCGAAATAACGACGAGCCGTCTCAATGCGTCTGTGGGTGCGTGGAGAGGCGGGCGCGATCTACGGGCGGGGGCGGGACGCCGGTGTTGACGGACAGGCGAAGGCCCCCGCCTCGCGCCGCCCCTCCCCCTTCCGCGTGCTCGCTACCAGGAGGTGGGGACGGGAGAAGGGAGGAAGAGGAGGTGGAGCGGGGACGGGGACCGGGCCCGCCGACGATCAATAGCGCCGCGGCGCGAAGCCCGGACCCCGACGGCGAAAGGTCAAGGGTCGCGGGGCGGCGAGGCGAGGCGCGGCCGCGCGGCGGCGGGGCCGGCGACGGCGGGCAACGTGCGGGGAAGCCGGGTTCGTCCCCGAGATGATGAAAGAGCTCTTATGAGCTCTCGGTGTTACTGCCGCCGCGAGAATGCACGGGCGGGCAGGGGCCGGCGCCTGCCATCGAGACCAGTTGCGAGGAGTGAGGCCGACGGGGCGCTCGCAAATGAACAGCCCGACACTCGTACGTTGCAGGAGACCTTCCGAGGACACCCGACGGATTGCGCGAGGAAGATGAACGATAAGCTAGCGGCAATGAACTCTGACAAGTATACGACCCGCGCCGCGTCCGATGTATACACGTCTGAAGTGATAAAACGTAGGACCGCAATTTCCTTCGGATATGGCGTTATTTCCTCGCGCATTAATATTCGTGCATCTTCTCCTCGGAAGCATCTTTTTCCGATTAGCACAGTGAGGACTCGTCATTTGCAGGAGAATTTACACCGTTCCATTCGCCTTTACCGTATTAGCAATTTCCACATCCGTAATTACAAAGCATAAAGTAGAAAACGTGATATGCTCCATCACCAGTGATCCAAATCTTAGAACGCTAGACAAGAAGCACTAGACAAGAAAATCAAAGGGGATATTTTTAGAAGAGTGCTTGAATTACCTTAATGATTTTTAAAATCTCGTATACATTCAGAAGCATATGTTGCCCGTATCCGAGATGAATCTAATATATTTCATTCAGTTGTAACTTTTTCAGACTTAAGTGACAAAACTATTTTCTTTCAATAGAGCGATGCCACATGTAATGATTTCGCAACATATAACTTGTTGCTTACCTAAAATGACAAACATGTGGATTCATTAAATGAACGCGTACGCAGATAAGTGTGATCACAGCACGCATTGCCCTTTAAGCACCAAAATTATCTCGCACAAAATGCACATTAAAAAATGATATTGCGAACACATAAACATGATACACACTTCTGATATTTATTCCGCATTTATACGACACAATTCCAGAGCAATTACCTGCTATAATTATTCATATAACCCCTCAAACATCTTTTCAAATGGCGAAGCGCGTCTACAACTACATTGCTAGTCTAACTATCACATTCATAATTCTTAGCAAACCTTCGTGAAAGAAATAATACTTTTTGGGAGGAGTCGTTATTCTCTAATAAAAAAGTAAGACAAAATACCTATGGGAGTATACTTCCGTTCTGAAGGTTGTAGCAGTATCCGTTTAACAACATTTAGAAGTATTAAGGTTTTAAAATTAACGTATTATAGTTTAGACACTTTTACAGCGGCTGGCAATATTAGCAAAAATGTATATGCACATTCATTTTTGGATGATTATATTCATTGTCAATTTTCATACAGTAAACTGCAAGACGAACCACATGTATTCAGATGTGACTATTCCAATATTAGCAATTATTAATTTCGTTATGTTTATTCTGCAATACCAGATACTGCGTATCAATGGAATTCTGTAATATAAAATTTCTGATTACAGGGATTTTATACGAAGATCTATCAGAAAGAAGACTTTTTCAAATTACAGAGAGATGGGCACGCCAGTACCTCCGATTAACACGCTTATTTTTTCCATACGTTTACGTTCTGGGCATAGAAGTGACATCTACATCCATCCGCATTTTAAGAGATACGCCAGCGAAGGGTTGCATCATCAGAGGAAATGATTCCGGTAGCATCGCCTTACGAAATTTTCTCAATGGATTATACTTACTGGTGCACCTTTAGCCAATAGTCCCCTTGGAATAACACGTTTTAATATATCTACACAATAATCTAATAATGCTAATATCAGACTCAAATTTAAATGGTGCACATGTTACATTTGTTGAGAAAGATAAAGATTGCGAGAAGTGAATTCAGATTGAGAGAATTTCTATTAAGGGGGGGATCATAATTTACTTATACAAGACACATTAAACTTGGAATATGTTGTTTACTTTAAGGAGTGATCGCAATATATCGCAACGTGCGTGTCTATATTAGAACTTTAGTTTTTATGGATTGTGTGTCATAATCGCATTAAGAAAAAAGTTCCACTTATTATAGTCCAAGTTAAAAATTGTCTATAATAAATGGAACTTTTTCTTAATGCTTTACTAGAACTCCTGCCCAAAGTAGCAAACGATGATTGATGACGGTGACGTATGCCATCTGCAATATTAACGAGAAACTGAAAGGTTATTCGGAGGTCTCAGCTGCTAGCTAATCAAAACCTCTTGAAGTACCCAATGGATCCCTCAAACGACAAACAGGACGAGTCATCACGAAACGAAGTAGAAAAACTCATTGCCTAAAAGCAAATTTATTAAACTTCTAAGTTCTAGTGGAATGTATATTCATCGATTTGAAGAAAATGAAAGATTTTTATCAAAGGGTGTAGCACGTAGTGTCGGGTAATACAGTACATTACGAAACTTAGTGTCTCAGATGTCACAAGTTACAGAGATAAAATGTTCGTAATAATGTAACGTTAAGTCAACATAACGCAACCAAACTGAAAAAAGGAAAGCCATTCTGAACAGCCGGCGTCCGTCAAGGGTTTTAGCAAATCTCCGTATATTAGGAACAAAAAAACATACTAATTGAAGCTAAAGTCGTAGCTAAGAACTCCTAATGCAAGAAAAAATATTTGTTACTCATTGTTTTTTAGTTTTTTCTTTACCTACTAATACGGAGAAAGTATGCGAAAAGAATTGAAATACACACGGTCGCCAGCGTCTAACGTCTCGGTTTGCAATTTTCAACCGCATCAGTCATCGGCTGTAAATCGGCCTCATGACATCAATAACTATACAATCTCATAATATGACTGCTGTACGTGCTTGGTTTCCCGAAGGCATGGTCACGCCCGACTCTCTCCGAACAGTGCGGCGACAGTGACAAACGCGGCACGTGTAAAGAGCCGCAGGCACATTTGTCGGCGCGTCTGTTCAGCTGGAGCAGCCCGCTGCAACACCCGCGAGGCTCCACCGCTGAAAAACGCACTAATTTCTCATTCGCGCGGGCGGTTTCTCAACGTCAATGTACGGCGGCGGGAATTTTCACGAAGAAGCAAGGAGAGAATCTGAGCAACTCAGCTGAGTTTGGGTAAATGAATTCAACAAAAACACCAGTATCTCTCTGAGTTATCTCCGTACTGAGGAGTTCGCAAATAGTTAAGTTCACAATCCCTGTTCTTCTGAGAGTAGAATTGCGACAATACTTATTGTTAGTACCTCAAGACGAACGAAATTAAGCTTGATTAGCATCTTTTTCTCCCTTACGATGCGACTCAAACAGCGATTACGAACTGTCCTCTCTATAATAATTACATGTTCTGAATATCACTCTTCCTTTTAAAAACGGGAATCGCGTAACGCGTCTAGAGAGTAAAATAATTTTCACACCGCTGAGGTGCTAATACCAAAGTACATTTTCCAAAATTAACTGAACAGGGACAAAATAAGACCAAATATATCTCATTTCCTGAAATCAAGATGATTGAAACATTTCCTTATAGTTTGCCCCAGTCAACTGCTTGGCAAATTATGTTCCTGCGCGCATAGACAAACATTCGTGGCGCTGTTCAACAGCGCCATCAAAATAAGCGCACGCGAAGTAAGCTGAAATGGAGACTGGTATAGAAACGAAGCAGATGATGATGACGATGCTGTAATGATGGCAACGGTCATGGTCACCCTGGCAATGGGTGGTGGTCGCTAGGGTGACGGCGACGGTTATGTTTGTGATTGTAATGGGGCTGGTAACGCCAGCAATGATGCTGGTAAGTGCTGGCGGCGGTGCCGGAGGATGCGTCGTCGGCAACGGCGATGGCGACACACAATGGCGGTGGCGAAGGCGGCGGAGGGCGCCTCCTTCCGGATGCCGCGGGCGTGAGTCACCGGTCGGGGTGCGGGCGCCGCTTCACCGCCGTCTTCGCCGTCGTGGCCCGGGGCGCTCGTGGGGATCCAGGTCGACCTAGCGTCGCCGCCCACGGCGCGCCTTGTTTACTAATAAGCCCCGTGAATTACCGCTAACAAGTGCACAATGCGCCCTCCGCGGCCGCCAGCACGAGCCAGTGTGCGTGACGGCGAAACCACAAAAGAGTTGCCGCGCGGGCTGTAGACAGCGACCTTGGGACTTCGACAAGCTCTAAAACGTAAAGGGTGCACTGCCTGGGGTGTAGCCTAAGATGGGTAGTAATAACAGTATCTGTAATTATGAACTAATATAGAGTTTGTTAATTATTTAGCTAGAGTCCACAAAACACGAGTAAGAATCGTTCCGTATTATGCATCGCAGAATTATATGTTGGGTTCACTTCGGCATTTATTTGTCATGAGCTGTCACGAATCATCTTGAGTTGTTGACCATTCCTCATATGTTCTATAAATAAACAATTAGAGCCTAGCATTCATATTTTGTTGGCGTGATTAAAAAACTATGTTATAGAGATTGAAATTAATTCGGCGATATCGGATAAAACGACGGGGAGTGTGTATTCAATGTATCCAATCAATCGTAAATGTCAACTACTCCTGTTATCACGAAACTAATTTAACCAGCCACTCCCATTACAAATTAAAAACGTTTTTAGATATCCAGCTAAGAATTATCAATTAATAGCGCACGACCCAGCATTATGTTTCACCAGAGAGCATAAGAACAGTACCTAGTTTAGCAAAAGAAGAGAGAACCAATTATCACCAGAACTTTTATATTTTTATTTTTTTAAATAATATAGGCAAAGTTCTGTACAAGTTTACACTAAAGGTAACGTAATATAATTAAAATCTTCATAATGTAGACAATTACCTTCGAAATTTAAAAAAAAAATATTTCAATGAATTAATGTATTCATGTGAAATGCTAATATTTCATTGCTATCAAGCTCAGTAAATAAGCTTTTAAACTTCACCGAAGCAGGTAATGAAGCATCGATGGAATATAATTCCATACGTATATTTTTGTATCCATTTCGGAAATTGAAACTTCAAATAGTCGTTTATAGAAAATGCATACTATATACATTATTTCTAACCTAAAAGTGTAATACGAAATTATTAATGGTCCACTCGCCAAAGCTCGAATCGATTTGCGTCACACCGCTTACTGCGCATGACAGGATCATTCTGCGGACTAAATCCAACCGCCTCCAGGATTCGCTCAACACAAAAACGCGGTGCCAGTAACATGTTGCACTCATGGTGGTTGCACTACAAAATTATTTTATGTCCAGGAAACAACACGAATTTTTTTAAGGATTTTGTTTTTTATACGTTTCATAAATATCCTGCATGTTCTACATTGAATTTCAAAAAGCACGTATCTATACCTGGAGGATAAAAACACTAGATGCCTTGAGAATGAGATATTTTAACACACTTGGTCAGATTTCATTGGACTTCCTGACAGTATTTAGAACTATGCAAAAGGCATTAATAAGGACGAGTAGAAGCGGAATGTACGACTTGCAGGGCTGAAAGAAAGTGTTTATTTGAGGTTATCAGTGGAAGGGACGATCCATCTCAACACTCGAATGATCCTGAGAAACCCTTCCGTGAATTTCGTCTTGTTGGATACTCCGGTCAGTCGATTTTTTGCTGGTGGATGTGAGTGAAGGTGGTGAATGTGCAGTGGTAAAGAAATGTCAGTAAGTAATTTAGTCACTTTTGCTATGTATTAATATTAAGGGATCAGAATGGATCGTAGGGAAAATGGTGAAATAATTATAAGTGGCGAAGAAAATTAAAAGTATTCGCGAACCTAAAAGGAAACCATCCAAAATTGGAGTCAATCGTGTGAACGAATTTTGCAGAACAACAGGCATCAGTATTGTTTTCCTTCTTTAGAATGAAAAGAAAAATAAGAACGGAGAAATAGCAAATCCCGGGAAAAATAGAGTTAACTGGACTTAAGTATAGAACAGTCAGGAAGTGAAGTATGGCGAGTTTGGACATAGTACGGTACGTCTGAAATTCTATGCGTTTTATTTTAAGTTTATGCTATAGTTGTGTTTGTAATGGAAGATGTTAATCCTTTCAAATATCTATATTTTATCACTTATTGATAGAAATAGGATTTTAATCTGAAAAGCGAGAAAGAAGGTTCTATTGGAAAAAAGCAATGAGAAAAGGAATACAGTGTACTTAGATGTAAGTTGAACAAATATTGGTGATTGTAAATATTTTTTTGATAAATAATTTAATCAGTCAATATTTGATAGCACAATGAACACAATTTTTTTTTCATTTTAAAAGAAAATACATGTAAAGGGATTCTGTGTATTAGATACGCTAATAAAAAATACGGCTATAATAACGATGATAATGATGATGATGATGTGTGTCACGTAAGGAAGGAGAAGAGGCCTCAGACAAATTGAAGCCTCCTGGCACAATGCAATAGTCGGGATGGGAAAGTATGTAGTAGGTTCTCTAATGAGGCAGGTCATGAAATCTGACCGAAGAAGGGGGAAGGGGCATTAGTGTAGCATGAAGCATTGCAAAGAAAACTATTCAAGACACGCAGAATAACACAGACATTGAACTTCTGATGCTACTAAATATGAAATGTGAGACGCAAAAAATGTTAAAGAAATCGTGGAGACACAAACCTATCAGTATCTAAAAAGAATGGACAAGGTGAAGATCAATAAAGATAAATAATTTATGTGGCTAAAAATGGGAAGAATGAAGCCAGAATCGGAAGTAGTTCTAATAGCTGCTCAAGATCAGGCGTTGAGAGCATGATATTATGATAAAGTGGTTCTCAAAATTTCCCAAGATGATAAATGCCGTATTTGCCAAGAACAAATAGAAAACATTGATCATATCCTCTCACCTTGTCCAATTCTAGCAAAGACCGAATACTTGAAATGACACGAATAGGGGGGGGGGGTAAAAGCACAGGTCGTAGCAATAGTCATCGGAGCTCTGGGATTTGTTCCGCAAAATTTATGTAAGAACTTGGCTAAACTCCCTCGTAATTCAAAAGACTGGAAAGTGTCAGAAATTCCTTTATTTGTAACAGCCCACATTTTACAAAGTATTGTAGAGGCACCGAGTCTCTCGATCTGCTCCATAGGCAGCTGGTTGCAACCCGGAGTGGATTTTATACTCAGACGACTCTTTAACATCTTTAGTCGTGATGTAGAGGAATAATAATAACAATAATAATAATAAAACTACCACAAAATGAAATGAAACATTACATGGCACTACAAAAAACATTAAAAACATCTTTAAACCATTCTGTTTCATATGGCGCGTAGTGACTGAATTCTCCTACTCGGTGAGTTAATGCTCACGGCACAACTGTCAAGCGACAGCAAGGCTCCAAGGAATTGACCGCTCGCCATTAAATTTAATATTTGCTATTCACGAGTTGGAACAGCTTTTTCTTCTTTTCTCGCATTATTGGTATGTAAAGAACTGTTGCACTGTGTATGTACTATATTATTGCAATATTCGCGAAGACCTTTGTTAAAATATTTAATTTATTGCCGTGTTACATGAGATTAGTTTATTTGTTCTTGAGCAGAACTCTTGAACGTGTTATTGAAAACCAATTTGTGATTTTGTTCAGCAGCGTTTCTACTGCTGTAGGTCCTTAGAGCGTATTAACTGTTTTAAATGTTGTGTATTACTGTTATATATTCCGATTTTCTTAACTCTGCCCCTGACAGGAATCAGCTGTTGACGATTTCATTCAATCGGGAGCTTGAACGTCACCGCAGTCACATCACTATAACGAAATAAAAGCTCCTGATTGGGATGGCAACGAAACGGCTGATTCCTGTCAGGGGCAAAGTTAAGAAAATCGCAGTATAGTACCATCTATTTCTTTTCAAACGACGCGATAATTCTGAACATTTAAAGGGTTGGTGAGAGACAAAATGAGAGAATCCCGGGCTTACGACCTGCGTTCCTGGATCGCGCACAAACATTCCTAACCGGGGAGCGGCAGGGAGTCGAACATCCGTGAAAGCGGCAGGCGTGGCGAGCCACCAATGATTTCTAATTTACGCGTCGGCCACCGTGCTTAAATCCATCGCAAGAGCTGCATTCGGGTAGAACTCGTGCAAGCGGAGTCAGAAGGAGGCGGCCGGGAGGCAGCGGGCGGCGAGCGGCGCATGCGAGTCCCACGGCGGCGGAAATCGCCGCGGATGACGCCGTGCGCCGCGCCGCGCCGCGCCGGTGGGAACGTTCCCGCTGGGCTGCGCAGCACGCGGGGTAACGAGCGGCAAGTCCCGCGAAGCCAGCCTCTTCGCCCGAGCCGGCAGAAAAAGGGCGAACTTCCAGCTCCTCCGCTCAATGCGGCGAGTTAAGCAAAGAAAGAAACGGATTCGGGATCATTTTAAACGATGAATCTCTATTCAAAAGGACCGTTCTTCCTAATATTTACATAATTATGAAGGATAAAACATGATTACTAAACGAAAACCGGCCCAAATGCTTACTTTTGCCGTAGTAGGTGTGGTAAGGTTTTTACATATACGTTTTATAAGAGTGAATGACAATGGATATGCAATGCATTCGCCTAGAACATTTCCACACAAATCTGCACTAACTCGCTGCAAGATACGAAAACTCAAAATGCATGCTCTGATATTTGAAGACAACGAAATCGTAGCTCAAAAACCACCACTTAATGTCGCTTATTTTATAGTTCTCCCCTCGCAAGTATTCGAAAATCTACACATCATTTAAACAAATATTTTACGCAATTATCAAGCTTTAAAATAAATTTCTCAGAGACTTTAAACTATCAAATCGTATCCACATTCCAAACTAGATTAAAGGAGGTAAGATACTCTCTTTCCATCCTGAGTGAGCAGCTACTGCAGCAAAAAGTAAGAAGGCATATTTGGCATCAGCAGCGCACAACTGCCACCCGCCCAGCAGAATACTCGTCTAAGAAAGTTCTCACGATGTTGCAATCTCACAGACCCGTCTGACTCGCTACGTTGTCATGCCATCGAGTCAAGACGCTTGAAGGTCCCGGCAACAATTGCAAAGCTCCGACATGGACATCGCAGAAGACAATGCTTGAGAAACCAAGGAATTATTCACCGGTCGGTGGTTATTCAAGGACGAGACCGTGTAATTCAAATCATCGGTTGAGCAAGAACAATTACTAATATCTTTGTAATCCAATAATATTACAATTATTATTTTTAATTGGATTAATAATTTTAATATAAAATGATTTACATAAAAATCATTTTACACAAACACTTCATTTATTATGTGAAACTAGTAAATTTTCGCTGTTCTTTGTTTCTGGCAAGTCGTGCAACTCAACAATTACTAATAAAACTGCAAATATTCAATAATTGTCATATAGCCTGACTCATAACGCATTGTATCATTGCCAAACTCTCGTCAGGACAGGATACGATAACACCCTTTTAATTTACCTTCATTAAAAACAAGCGTACAATTACGATAACGCTTCACAGTAATAGAAAGCAAGTCTAATTAGAACATTTCATTCAACTTTTCGCCCTTCAACAACTGTATTTCAACAATTTTGAAACTCCAACACACAATTACGCGAAGTGGATCCTTTCGTCCGCGAAACAATGTACGACTCTTTGGTACGACCACAAAATGTTTTTATTAGATTTGTTCAAGTTATATTAAAAAACACGTAAGTTATAATTTGTTTGCTCAAATAACAATATTCGTCGAGTTTGCAGAAGACCTACTGATTCCTAGTTCCAAAAGACAGTAATCGGTAATTAAAGTGTACTGCTACAGAGATTGGAACTGATGTGTAAAACCATATAAGCATTTGTATTGTACTATTCAACATGACAAATTGTTATTTGTTGAAAATTACGCTCACGCATTGATTTAATAATTAAAAATTCGCCTGAGTTACATCAGATATCGTAAATATCAGGAATCGTGCATAACATTCCTGGGCGAGAAACGGGTTACTACACAGAATATGTTCACGAAGGAACGCATTCACGCCACTCGGGCGAGTTCTGATGATTAACGTCATTCGATAAAGTTTAATTAATTTGTTTGTTCTACGCAGAAAATCAGACCAGAAGTTTTTGAAAATGGATGAAAATGTCACACAAAACGGATTAAAGTGTAGCTGAATAGCCTCAGCCGGAGGACGAAATTAATATGTGAATAGTTTCAATTACTGCTTCTCTTTGCTAATTTTTAAGTGAATCGGAAACATTAATTTACAAGATGTGATAGTTGAATAACAGGGATAAATAGATTATCTGGAACAAGATACTCGTATAAAGAAAACTCAAGTGAATCCAACAAAAACGAAAATGAATCGATTATTACTATCCAGGTAAATTACTTGATATTGTAAATTCGAGAAAACGCATAGAAACTGGTTTTAAAAACTCCCAAGGCGTTACTGAAAAGTCTCAGTCCGTCATTTTGCTCTTGTCCGGAGTAAGCGGATAGTCCTCAAACTCACCCAGAGAAACGCAGTGCTATCCTCATTGTCCGAGACGTGAGGAGGGGGAGGGGGAGAACGCATCGCGATGCGGAGCGACGCCGCCAGGGTCGGCGAGGCGAGGTGAGCGCCGCGCCGTCGCTAGCGCCAGCGCAGAACTCAATTAAAAGTTGCGCTGGCGCGCCGGCTGCCTTGCGCGAGCTTGCGAACGCGCGCATGCAGGCCGACGTGCAACATGGACAACCTACAACGCTTGGTGCCCTGATATCAACAGCGCTCTACAACCCCACACCGCGTTCAAATGAACAGCACGGCCGGTGGGCGTCGGGAGCTGGCGCCCAGCTAAGTCAGCCGATAGGGGAGCATCGAGGAGACCTGTTCCAAAAGAGATGACGCTGGCAGTTATTAGGAGAAATCACAGGGATGCACTCATCTTGCTCTCTCAGCAACTCACTCACAACCCGTGGTCAAGGGCTTTTAATTAATCGCGTGCTACCAATTATGAGACCAACAGCAGACAGAGGATTGATGCATATTTCCCATCAGGCATGTACAATTTTAAACGAGTGTTTATAACAATTTAAACCTACATGTCATACAGAGAATGTGAACACACAAACATTTACATATATTAAGGGCGTAATTAGCGCGCATACCAGTTACGCCTTTTCCCTGAACAAGCCATCAGCACAGACGCAGACAACATGAGGAAAATCACAAATCTAATGATATCACTGAGAATTTGAATAGTTACTGGGCAATACCTCCAAAAGCAAACTACTATTTATTATAATATTTGCGCGTGGGTAAAAATAGTATACATAGAAGATTTTCTCCATGTTCTTGTTTTTCATTCTCTATTTTAGATAGAAATGCGTGATGTGACATCGCGGGCGTTTCTCCAGCCACACACTAACGAGCATGCGAAGCAACACAATGTGTTCTGGGAAATCCAGAGGAGGTCCGTGGCTCGGGTACTGGACTGTTTGGAATTTCCAAGGCTCATAGATTAGCATGTGGAGTATGCAAGCTTTCGTTTCACGAGTACTTCGATACCACGGCAACGTGCATGGAATTTCTGTACGTCAGCTGGAGTGCTCTAGCATCCCATTACGCAGACACTGGTATTTCGGTTATGGGAATCATGGACAAAATAACGCCGTAATAGCTGAAGAGATTTCTCAAGCGAAAAATCCGTCTCTCCTCATAAAGAGATGCAGATACACAGTTCCGATATGATAGTTTTTTTCTTGTTTACTGATATGAACACATTACTGCGGTAAGCCCGATTGAAAACCGCGAAATCCTGTCACACAACCTGTGCAGTCAGTGGGAACTTATATTGAGCGAACACAATTGAAGGGCTCAATAGAATAAGGGACTATCCCACATTGACCTAGTTCTGAGATATCGAGGGTTTTACTACAACTTTCAAAATATAGTATTATTTACAGTCAGTACATTTAAACTTTATGACAGAGTATACTTACATATAAATCCATACTGGATTTAAATAACATTTCATTAAAATAATAATATTTGAAATGTTTTTAAATGCTAATAACTTAATTTCACAAAAAAAGTGGTATAGTCTCTTGTTCCACTATGCTCTACCATTCGTGGACAGTTAGGCTTGTGCATCGAAGAGAAAAGATTTTTCTCTAGCGGCTTGCTCTTAATTTCGTGATACATATTCCAGAGCAAAATAATAAAAATTCACTTTTGATTACATTGAAAAGTAATGGTTATTTTTCAAACATTTCAGTTTAAAAAATGTATTATTTTATTTCACAAAAGTTACTTCAAAATTGAGCAATTTGAAGTATTTTTAAACCAAAAATAAATACACGACCAATGAAACGTTTAATTAGTCACCCGCTAGCAGACCGCACACCGAGATCTTCCTGAATTATCTAGAACTAGAACCTCCTAACCCCGCGAATAAGACTTTATCTGCGGTGCTTCAACCCAACATAAAAAGAAGTTGAGAATGAACTATCGTGAAAAAGGATTCTACAATACAAACAGATCAAAATGCATTCCAAGTTCCAGATCTTATCATAACTTACGTCAATATTAACATTAGGCATATTAAACAATGGCAGAGAACGCCATCGTTACTGCAAATGAAACAAAAGCTGAATGTACTCGTCTTTACTGTTAGAATCACAAGTAGAGATATGTTCAAGATACTGGCACATTCTGATTGATTCCAATGAGAAAATACGTCAGAGAAAACAAACTCAAAACAGATTTTATTTTATTTTACCTTTCTAACGTAATATTTTTGTGTAAATGGATCTGCAAAGACGTGTTTAAATAATTATTTTATATTTAGTTTGTTGCTTTGAATGTGAAATATAATAAATTTTCAAATATTATCATTTCCGCAAAACATCATAGACAGTCCATATTATTAAAGAGTAGAAAACATACCCATGAAAAAAAATTATGTACGTCTGCTAATGTCTTTAGATATTGGCGGACAGAATTTTTATTAATAAAATGAATCACAAAATTAGTAGCAAATAAGCATCTCAATAAATTATCAAATAAATATAAATATGGAATATAAAATAAATAAATAAAAATAAATAAATAAAAATATAAATAGAATAATAAATAAAAATAAAATAAATAAATAAATCACAATATTAATATAGAGAAAATTCAGTAGAATGGTATAAAGTTAAATGAGCGAACTCCACGATGGCTAATCAAAAGCAGAAAAGAAAATGACACAGCACGATCGCCCTTGTAAGTAACACAGTGGTAATTTCATCTCATGGAGATGTTCCCAGAATCGACGGAACTCGGCAACGAAGAAGCACCGGAGCAGCCGAAGGGCGGTGGTGAGGTTGAGGTACGGATGTTCGCGACAGCCCTCGCCCCACGCTCCAAGAGGGAAGAGGCCGCCACCGCTACCATGTCCGTGGCCTAAGAATCACGGCTGGCCGGTGCTGCTCGCTCAGGCGTGACCAGAATATCAAGCGACGATGGAAGTGGTAGCGTTGCTGAACACTGTGGAAACGTCGGAGTTGAAAGTGACGGTAGCAGCGGAGTGAGAGATTTTGGGATGAAGCGACGGGATGATGCGACAAAACAGGGTTGGGGAACTTAGGGGCTGACTCGAGGGCGGAAGCGAAAAAGTATCGCAGGGAAGTGTGAATTGTTACGAGATAGTTGTGGGAACAGCAGAAGCTGGTGGTATGGATCCTAGAACCTCATTCATAAACCTGCAACGCAGCTGGCTGACTTACAAGAAGGGAGAGAACCCGACTACAACGGTGAGGCCAGCAGACGTAATGGCTTTTAGGCAGCATTTCTGTATCATGCGAGTTCTACACAGGTTTCAGACAGGCAAAGGAGATTACGACACAAAATCTAATGTGAGATTAGAACGATTGTGCGCATGTTTCAATCCTAACATTAATGTTACTCATCATAGAATAATACACCTACAGTAATATGTACATATTTATAATAATTGAATGATGCAAATGTAAAGTTTTCTTAGCAAATTCTCAGCTTTCATACAAATAACATTTCAATGAAGCTATTGAACCTAAGTGATAATATAATGAACTCGCAGAAGTAACACGAAGTTCCTCGGGCATTTATGACAATCATTATTGAGCAGGAAAGGAAATGAACTATATCTAAAGAGGAAATAATTTTCCTTACACCCTCACCCTGCTCGCCGTAAGTGCCGCTCCACCCAGTCACACCCATCACGCACCACTCTTCGCTCTCTCTCTCTCTCTCTCTCTCTCTCTCTCTCTCTCGCCTTCCTCTCTCCGCCTGAACTAATATTCAACGCTATCGGAATACATCTCATAGGATAATTTATGGGTTTTCAGAAACTACACATTCACACTGGCATTTTCCCTGTTTTCGAGATATTCGCGAAAATCTGAACGGAGACGTGATGGGAGTAGTATGTAAGTTTAAAGTTTGTACTAAGTAGCATATAAGTACGCAACTTTGTACTCGCTTACTAAGTCAATTGAACAAAAATGCATTCATACAGGAATAAAACTGTAGATTTGTAGATTTGCCTAAAAAGAAACATTTTTTCATTACATAATCTAAAAAATATTTCAAAAGAAAGGAGCATAACTATGCTCGGAACGTCGGTTATCATTGAAAGTTCTATTCAAATAAGTTATGCCGTTCCTAATATAAAGTCCGGGTAGACAGAAAAAAAGACAGACAAAAATTGTAAAAACCAAACAAAAAACACTGAAAACGTTTTTACTGTAAATCACAATACGAGCTTATAATAGGCTTACTTTGACCACAGCGAACGATACTTCTATTTTATTGATATAGATATCTTTACGCAATATATTAAAAACTTAGGAATAAAGGAAAATTCCCCTGATCCTAATCTAAAGCGGGACACGCTCACTGTTTTCACTTTCTACAATATTGATAAATAAATATTACTCAGTAAATTCAAAGTGCAAATAAAATTAGGAAATGCTACAAAACTTCCAAGACAAGATTGGCGGAAATACAGGTTTTGGAGGCCTCTGGTAAGTCCGTCTTTAATGCAGCTTCACAGAACTATCTTTTTACTACGGATTCGAGAAAGAGAAAATGAATACACTCCACATAAAACTTGGTCGTGATTTCCGGAACAAAACACATTTTCCTGTAAAACTCAGTTTGTCAATTTGTATTATCGCTCTCCCTTATCCCATAATTTAAACACTTTGCTAACTTTTTATGGGACACGTTTTAATTAAGTCAGCTATCAAGCTTTTCCTAACTTATTGCTTCAGAAAAAAAAAGAAGTAAAATTTACCCGCAGCAGAAGGCTGGGAAATCCTCTCACACCCACTCAGTTTGTTTATGAGGCGCAAACGCGTGTGCGCACATTACTTCTCCGCAAAAATAAAGCCTATTTTTTCTCATAATATTTTGCCAAGAATTAAGCTCTTTTTTCTCTCACAACAAACCTTGTCCACCATACGACGGTTCTTGACCCAAAAAATTGCATTTCAGTAGAACCTGTACATTTTACATCTCTGTGCGAAATTCTCACTTCTATGTAAATAAATTATCGAAGAAAAACTAATCTTAAATCAGTTTAATTACTCAATATTAACTTTTGGAACTCCTAGTTTGTCATTTTTCTCATAAGATTTCCTGGTTGCCATGAAGTGAAATAGTTACTTTACACAAATATACGTTTTTTCTTGCGTGTAACTCAATTAACATGGGGCATTTAGTAATTCCGAGAAGACGATAATACGGTACAATATTAATAAGAATCAAAATCACGAACTGCGATATCTTACAAGCGACAGTATAACTGCATGGTTGAATCTACTCGTGTGACTTCAGCATCCAATCAACAGTTAACGTACTTGTTTTTAAGCGTAACTAAGGAATATTCGCGTTTTCCACTGAATATACTGATTTAAATCAAAACTAGGAATTAAAACACTTCACACAAATGACAATTACCCTGTTTTCCAACTGCTGTTTGTTGGTATTACGATGGGAAGAAGAAGAATGTACATCACTCTGTACCAAAACAATGATATCCTGCGAGATGTAAATTTCTAAATATCCAGGCGAATAAAGTATTTCATCCTACAATTTACATTTGCAGCTACTCAAGAACAGTACTAGCAAACAGCAAATAGAAACGCAGAAGCAAAAGGCAAAGAATGTCCAACAGCCAACGGGAACTGCTTCGTCACGTTCAGTCACAAATGTATCACGCTTTCACGTAGCCACATACCCACTTTGTGCCTCGCGGTCATTCCGTATGCAGTAGCGCATTTAGAAAAGCCAGTTGGCGGAGAGGCTCCATCTAAGGACACGCAATGCAGGATGACACTATCCGACTCTCGCAAAACTGCATCCCAACTCCGGTAGGTCAACCGGAAGCTTATGATTTCTATTCCAAGAACCTCCTGTGGTAGCTCCTGATGAGGAATCTCGAACAAATATGTAAATGTACTCATTACAAAGAAAACTTCATTTAACGCATGCAGAAGGAAGGTGATCAAATACCATTTGTACCTCATTGGTCTGTATTTAGTAGTTCTATCAAGTAATCATAATTTCAGTATTTTTTTCAAACCTTCCGCGGAAAATGAACAAGTACAAGAATCGTAAAACCAGATTTGCCTTGAAGTCCCTTCCTCTTTCATCGAATCACAGACAAACCACCACAATCCATTATATTCAAGTAAAAACTATAAGCGTAATAACCATATAAAATGTTAAAATTAATAGAAGAATAAACCTGAATCATAAAGCAAACTTTCAAAGATGACAACACCAGCAAACTATTTTCGCTCAATCCTAAATAACCGCTTCTGTTCAAAAAGTTCATGTTTCATCAAGAAACATTTCAATGTTTCATAAAACAATGATTATCAACAAGGAGAATGTTACCAACGGTTCAACTAGAGAAACTTGTGACGTATTTATTTTAAATAAACGACTAATAAACTATTTCGATTACTCTTGAGTTTATGAATTTCCGTGAACCTATCATATCATTACCCCCTTCGGAATAATGGAGGTTCTACTTCATAATAATGACAATCAAATAAAAAATTGATAATTCCTCCACTGTACAGTTGTAGATGAGTTGAAGTGTAATAATAAGGTGACACAGAAACATGTTTTAATTAAACTGTCACGCTTCAAATGTCTTGGGTCGATCCTTCCCCTTCAAGCGTCTCATATTCAACACCCATCTTTCAACGGAGTATTCAAGAAATATCTAAACACACAAAACAAGCTCCCCCTGTAACTCAACTAACCTAAATTACTGCATTTTTTTCATAGTTCCTCTTTCGTTATTCGTACGATGATCTATTAATAATCTATCAACCACATTATTATTACTAATTAACTGTAACCCAAGACCTAGTAATATGCGGGCAAACTCAAACTCGCACCCAGTCCCGTGGCCGGCCAATCACCTCTCACGCACCCCATGCTGAGTGTTAGCATGACACACTCCAGCTGTTTATACAATAAGCAGCGCATTACGGCGGCCTACTGCGTTGTCGTGCCGGGGCGGGCCGGGCCGGGCCGGCTCTCCCCTGAGGGAGGCCAAGGCGGCCCGTGCGGGCGCGGTGGGCGCAGCGGGCGCTGGCACTCGCGCGCAGCTCCGCGCCAGGCACGCGCCCACCGCTTGGCGCTCGCCGCACGCGCCGACACGCGACGGGGGCATTGTTCCGCACGTCGCGGGCCACGCCCCTCGCCGGCGCGGCCGTCGCGCTCGCACCTGCAAGGCGGCAGGAGGGCGAGCGAACTGATGTTTACTAAGTTGACTCACTTCTCAAATAATATGCCTCTTTCAGGGTCTTTTTTATTCGCATCGCAGAAATTACACTCGGGGTAAAATTAACAAAGGCATTGCTTAAGAATAGAACAAGCATTACATCATGTCATAAATTGAAAAATTTAAGCGACCAAAAAAGGCAGGGAAATAAAATATTTAAAAGGGCAAATCTACGCAAAAAGTCCAAATGGAAAAACTCGTAATTACTATTGAAGTACTGGACAGATTTTTTGACATTTTTTTTTTTCATACGCAAGAACAAAATATATATTTTTCTTCAGTCAACTTTATCTTCCAATGAAAAATCAGCACAGTCAACTGCTGGTATTCTGACCTGGGATTCGATAAAAGAGGAAGGGACTTCAAGACAAACCTTTATCTTTCGGAGGTAGTATGAAAAAAAGGGCTCAGAAGTGTTCAAAACCAACTCGTACAAATAATATTTGTTCTCGATTCTATTCTAGAGAACTGAGGAGCAATCCGAAAATCATAGACGTTATTCGTTTGTATAAACCATAATAATATCAGAATTGAACTAGACAATCGTTTAGGTTGTTAACAAAACAAACTTCCAAAATGGTTGACCAAGCTGCCAATAGGGGATTAGTGCTGCCTTCGACAAGCAAAATATTCTCATTACTGCTGAACACCCTCTGATTGCGATTTAGCGGTTTCAATGCAGAATACGCCTACATGGAAAGGTCACGCATCTGCATTCACATTATAACTAGTCATGGAGGCGTTACGGAATCTCCTGAGAATCTGGTAAGAACCTCCGAATTCGATCACCTTTTTAATCGTGGTACCCGGAGGAAGAAACTCAAATCCAGCGGTTCATGAGCAAGTGCGTTTGGCGATCGTATAATACGTTCTCCACAAACGGGAGGTGACTGGAAGACTAAAAGCTACTTTTGTAGCTCTTTTTATTATGTGAATATTTATTACTTGTTTCCTATGTTTCTTCCTATAACTTTCGCGTATTTGTTATCTGTGGCGGCTGATGCCCTAACAGACTGGAGGTTGCACCTCCATCCAATGACGGAAATGTAATTTCCAAAATTCAAAATACGAATATATAACAAAAATGTAAGCAATTCAATTTAATTAAAACTAAGTTAAATAAAAGTCTGTATTGAAACATTACTTACGTTACTTAATTAGCATTACTTAATGTTATGCGTTGTGTCCTTCTTAGGTATATATGCACGTGGTTCTGGCTTTGATTTCTATTGGGCCCTTCAGTTCGATTCCAGCACATTGCAGAAAGCACTATTGCTTCCACACGTTTCACACAAATAAAATTATTTTCTTTCGAAAACATCACTATCGTGTAAGAAATAACGAAAGATCTTCTACACACATTCGTATTCACATAAACGCTCTCAGACTGCCGCCAAACCGCGAAGAAGCACACACAGAAACAGGGAAGGGACTTCCTGGCCAACTTTATAGAAAGAATTCATCAAGTGTACATTTTGAATCAATAAATCTAATATCAAATGAAAAATTCTCTAAACATCATATATAATAGATTAAACACCGTCAATAATTGACTGAACTTGTGTACTTTCAAGAAAGCTAAATTCATAAAATTACGATTCAGCGAGTCAGACGAAGACAGAATATCGATATTCCCCTGAGACTCCCTCGGTCGCCGCCTAGAGCCCGACAGCGCCACCCATCTAGTTGGGCAACCAAAAAGCCCTATGTTCGCCGCGTTAAATCAAAGAATCAAAGAGTAAATGCAGTAAACCCAGTAACACAACCGAGAGCCAAGAGCTTGGAGCAATTCGTGGCAAGGCACCAGACACCGGAGAGAGCGCCAGTTGGACGCTCTTTGGTTTCAAAATGATTTCATATACATCGATTTTGGAGCAATATCTTGAATACTGAATGTTAGTAAAAGGAAAATGTATATTTCTAAGATCTTATGAGATCTTTTTTCGATTATCTGGAGGTTGTGTAACTGTGCAACCTAAGCACGAGCCGCCACTGTTTCTTATTCTTTCTCCGTTTACTTTTCTATTATTCCAAAGTCGGCAAATACTTATCGTTTCTGAAGAGGATTCAAGTGCTACGCATTATTGCAGGACTTCATTTCTCGAATAGTGGTTTTCTAAATGCTAAGAAAAAATACTTAAAGAGATGAAATGAGACACTACCTCAGGCTTTCCGACTCCAATTGCTATTCCTTTTAGTTCCCTATGTCCTTCCAAAACAGGATTCCAAAGTATTAAGGAATAACATGTATTCTGCAAGTAGAAACCAACGATAAACCGTAAATCTTCCACAAATGTACACCATCACAGGATTAAAATTAGCCTAGAAATTGTATTCAACTCCACAAAGGTTTAATTCTTTGCTGTGAATCCAATTCAGGAGACCAGTAAAGAAAAAAAGTCAAATGTCCGAAAAAATATCTCAATTACTTTCCCGAATATCCTTTCGTAACAATCATATTTTAGAAGTAGACAAGTCTGAATATACTTGGTGTTTCTTTTATGACGCGCCGCTTGCCTCAGCGATCGAGCCCTCGGTTCCCCGGGGATTTGTCAACAGGGGCCCCGTTCATCCGGGGCGTTCGTCGTTCGGCGCGACTAGCAGATACACCAAAGTCCCGAGAGCGTTCAACATTGCATCATGAACTTTCCTTTGAAGCAGAGAATATCTCTTTACTACACATTCATTCGACTGAATTCTGCCAGTAAGTGCAAGAAGTTTATTAATAAATTTCCGGGCATGAATATTTCACATTGGTCGAAACTATTTTTGCTTGTAAAGAAATTTCGTACTAATGAAATTTTAATTGACAAACAAAAGTGTCAAAAGCCTCATGTCCTAGACAGAAGAGAAGGTGAACGAAATCTCTGCTAGATTACGACGATCTCCAAGAAAATCTTTGAGGAGTCTATGGTTACTTTCAGCAATTGCTCACACTGCTGTTCGATCCAAGAACTTTTTAAATATTATTTATAGTAACGATCGAATAATTAGTCTTGAGTTATGGCCTCCTAGATCACCTTATCTGACTCCTTGTGACTTTTTTCTTTGGGGGTACGTGAAAGATCATGTGTACGAGTATGCAGAAAACCCGCATTCGGAGGAAGAGCTCCGGCGCTCTATTGAAGAGAAAATCGCAGCAATCCCTCAAGGTTTATTTCAAAGGGTAAATAAGAATAGGTTTCGGAGGTGCCAAGAATGCATTCGAGCCGAACGGTTTTCAGCGGTAAGATAAGCACAGCAACAGTTTCCGTGTGTCAGCACGGGAGCGTTGGCGCTTCGCTGGGCGAATGAACCCTCGACTGCCTGGGCGTCGCGGCTCGAACCGTCCGCGAAAGACTGAATGAACACACTGTACAATATTATAGAAACATGCTCGATAAGCAAAGCAGTGCTAAAAGGAAAAAGGCCAGGAAAAATTAAAAACCAAAGACAATTAAATTTTGCACTGGATTAATTTACCAATTCACGATGTTGTTAACGAGTTTTTTTAATGAAGTACGACTATAAACAAAAAGCGATGCGAAAAAGCTAAAAAGAAAACGATGCGAATCAATACAAAAATTAACCAACACATTAATTGCAAATTTAAAGTTGTTACTACAATGCGTTTGGGTCTCTGACTCACGTTATTTAGAAGCAAATTTCACTCCACATAAAATGCAAAGGAACTTTTACATTTCTTTCTTGAATAACTAATCAAAATCCCATTTAAACAAGAGCAAATATGAGCCGGGAACGGATTCAGAAAATATTTCCAATGAGTACATGTATGCAACGTGGAGAAATTTTAGTTGAGACCAGACAAATATTTTAAAGTATTTTTAAATCGTCAGCTTCAATTTAAAAAAATGCGAGCACACTTAAAACCGGAAATTTTGCTTTGAATGCGATGAGATTATGAGATGATGATCTGATAATTCTTTTGAATACACCGAGTACGATTGCAAAAAATGTTGGCTGGGGAGGTATACCTCCCGTTGCATCCCCCCCTCGATCCGCCACTAATATGAAAACTGTGACTACGCCATTCGTTCCCAGAGCATCTTCACAAAACCCCGAACCATATGTCTGATTCAAACTTCATCTCTGTATCTTTGCGTTCTGCAACTGGGAAACGAAATTGACCGAATGCCTCTTCATGGTTAATAACTTACATTCGAATTCAACTTTACTAATTAAAACCCAGATACCCTTATCTAGCTTAGACTGTTATCGTTCGCAAAATGTTATTGAGTAAATTAATAAAGACCAGCTTGCCTGCATCTTCAACCATATTTGTTTGCATTTATTGCAAGGACGCTTAGAAATGCAAATATTCCTTAGTCATAGCAGTAACCTACAAAAGTGCACGGCTGTCACGCCATCTGTTAGCCGGACAGGCAACTACACGCCATGTGCAACGCCTGGCGAGCGATCGACCCGCTGTGCAGCAGCGTGCAGCGGGTGGTAGCGTAAAAAGCTGCAGGAGGTTCGCCAGAGCGCCGCTGCTGAACGCGCGGCGCTGCCGAACGGGCATCGCCAGGCACCGCAGCGCCGACAACCAACAATGCAGCGCTCTAGCGGAGTTTTGCAGTACTTCGAGAAGTGATGACAGCGCTACGACGGCGTAAGCAGGCAATAGAGCGGGGGCGGAGTAGACGGTCGGTCACGTGCCCGTCGTTTGTTCGCGACTGGCCGATTACCATCGCGTAACCGCCACACAAACTCGCGCGTCGTGGTGATTAGGCGCCCCCTACTACAGCTTACGTAACGCCTCGCCCGGATTTCGACTGCTTTTTAATGGTGGGAGGACAAAAACTAGAGGGAGAGTCTGGATAGCAGTGGCGTAAGATGATCGCTGCAGGTGATTGTGATGCAGTAACTATTACGAGCAGTTCTTTCCTTTGGCTTAGAAGGACAGTTTTTTTAACTCGATTCACAATCCAACACCAACACAAATTTGAATGAACGTGAGTTACAAGTGAAATTCAATAATTCGTAGCCCGTTTAGAGTGATGTAGATTCTTCGTCCAAGATTCTTTTCCAAGATGATTCTCGTTTTTTTTTCATTCAGTCTACAATAGTTTGCCATTGTTTATCCTTAAAAGAATTAGAAAAGACAAATCTGAAAACTTGTTACAATTCAAACACTGCGGATCGATTTATAGGTAAAAAAACTCTGGGCAACAAAAGTTACTTTTTTCTATCAAACTCGTAGAATTGAAATAAAAATAATCTACAAAAGTAGCTAAAACACTGGTTAACTAAGTATTGGTGTGCAAACATTACTGAATCTATGTAAGAAGTATTTTTAATGTTGAATTCAAAATATTATTTGATTGTTCTCATTAGGCAAGCTCCGAAATTTTTATAAAAGAGGTAACTAGCTAACCAACTCAAAATTATATACCTTCATCTCAACTTAGAAGTTGGTAGACGGTGGACGTTCGTTGAGGGCGAAAAGTTTGGGGGACAGAGAGCGGCAGAGACAGTCAAGGACAGAGTGAGTGAGTTAAGGGTGGGGGGGAAGGGAGGGAGGGGGAGGGAGGGAGGGAGGGAGGGAGGGAGGGAGAGAGAGAGAGAGAGAGAGAGAGAGAGAGAGAGAGAGAGAGAGAGAAGAGAGACAGAGGGTGATGGGAGGGGAAAGACGGAGATGAAGGGCAGAACGTCTGCCGGGTTTTCGTTGTACTATTTAACACAACTCCTCGTTACGTCAGAGGATTTTAATGCACCGAGCAATCTTATATTTCTCAAAGTGCTGTTTGGTCTTTTCAATAAATTGGGCAACGACACCTATCTGTATAAAAAAGCAATAGATTGAAAAATCGTGTTTCTTTTCAGCTGCACATGGGACATTCGTATTGAAAAAGTACCTTAAAAATATGTAAATATTTTTAAAAAAGTAGTAATTCGGGATCTGTTATTTCTGATTGCCGCGCGATCTTTCGGAAGAAAATCACACTATCGGACGGTGGCGGGGGACAAGTGAATGTTGCAATCTCAATTTCACCATTTTTGTTTGTTTCAGTTTAGTGTAGCTTGTGTAAGCACGTGGACGTGATTTTCTACATTGAATAGAAATCTTGAAATGAGAAGTTAGGTCGTTTATAATGCTAGATAATATGAGAGATAATATGAAAGATTTTAGTGAGGTTAGGTCGTTTATAATGCTGGAATACAAAAGTAGAATTTAAGCAGAAAACAGTTTGGTTTTTGGACTAACCGTGCGATTTAATCGAGTTTGATAGAAACAAGTGAGAGCACTATCGGGCTCTCACTTGTTTCTCCTAATTCAGTAACTTGTCTGAACACCACACTAATATTGGAGAATTTATATTAATTATTAAATTAGTTTGCAATTCTTTAGAGACAGAACCCCCAAGAGCTCATTGCACGTACTCTTGTATCGCTTGGTTTGACGCCCTAAATAATATTTATTCGCATGTGTAAGAATTCGAATACTAGTTTTTAGGGTCTAAATATCTTAATGAAACACTACACGAAGTCTAAACTAAAAACAAAATATTCTGTACACTCGTCAATCATTGTATATCGTTTAAAAGAATTCTTTCTTACTTCTTTCTTCTACTAAACTTCATTTCGAGGTATCTCGTCTTAAGGAAAATCATGTTTACAGAGCAAGAAACTGACGTGACTACACTTCCAGTAGGCAAGCAAGAGGACAGTCACGAAAATGACGACACGTGGCGGACCAAGGTGAAGTTGTACAGTGCAGGGTATGCAAGGACAGTGCTGTGTTGTTGAGAGGAGGGTAGGGGCTCTTTCAGGGCGGGTCGGAGCGGGGTGGCACGGGGTGGAGCGGGGTGGAGCGGGGCCATGGAGAGAAGCGGGGCCGAGTGGGGCGGAGAGCGGCGAGACGGGCAAAGCGGAGAGCGCGGAGCGGGGAGGGGCAGCCGGCATCTAAACCGGGACTGGTCATTTGCCAGGCGCGCACAGAGGCGTCAGAAACCCCGCCTTCCGGCGACTCACAGCATATTTTCGACTCTCGCTATCTACGCTCGTCCATTCCGTACGGCTCCTGGCAACCGGGAGCTGGACACGGCATCTCGGAGTCGGGAACTAAGGAAAAGCGAATAGAGGGATGCCATCTTCGTCAGAGACAAGCTAGAAAACCTTCTGAATCTAGTAACTCAGCCGCGTACTGCATATGAATTCGGCCATAAAGAATTCGTCTCCCGCTCAACTGCTGATGAGCAAAGCTTCCCAAGCAAGCAGATCAATAATAGCAGCAATATGTGCACAAACAATAGAAAAATATACCCTTAACATGACATTTTTTGTCTCTTTTACAGGGTTTCTCCCTGCTTGAGCACTCGGCTCCTTGCCGAGTTGCATTCCAGTCCAGGAGGGATTAAAGTCAGCTAATTTAAGAACTCCAAAAACATACCCAAGGATCCAGAACATTTCTGAGATGCCTACCCATTTTACGACACCGCTGACGAAGCTACAGAGGATTCAAGGGTGCTAGGAATGTATCTAAGAAATATTTAATCCTCGGTAACAGAAGGTTAATACAAAATCATAGGATTTTTTCATACGAAGGTTTCACTGATGAAAACTACTTTACAGATAAGACAACACTATCATTAAAAGGTTTTCTGCTTTATTTATGTTTTATTAAAATACATTGTGGAAAATTACTTAATGAAGCATCTACTTTTCGCTGAGAACCATTCATTTTCTCGCCAAATCGTCTACTAATTTTAGCTCACCTAGTATTCTACTATTAATGAGTCATAAAGAATTCTTTATAAGAGAATATTTATTCGTAATATCTTTCCCTCTTTGTCTTCCGGTTACGAAAATTTGTTCTCTCCGTAACTCATTGTACAGTTTTTAAGCTTCACATGACGAATTCGTCACAAGCCACCGCGTTCAACCCCCTGAAAATACTGCTTGATTACCTCAAGACCATCCATCACGCGTGACGCCGGGGTCGCGGTGGGATCGAGTGCCGCGTGCACGTGCACGGCAGTTACATTATCGCGTGGCGCGTGTCGGTCGCGCACGCGCGTGCGTTCTCGTCGCCGGCCCTTCATTACGCGGCGCGTGGCAGCGCGCATACGCGATCCGAGTCACGTGCCACCTGTTGGATACGACGCGTTCACACTCAATGTGAGGCGCACGAGCTCAGAACAGATCAATCTAGAAAACATCACTCTTCTATTCAATTCATTATGCCATCACCTCGCAAACTGATTTTATTACCAATTTCAGTCATTCGTTTCAGCCTAGGTATTTCCTAATTGGCAGAAAATTTTCATACGAAGCTCATGAAGGCGATCGAATTACACAAATGACACGTTGCTAAAATGGAAAAGTCGGGAGTGGCCATTGTGAAAAATAGTATGTGCAATAAAATAGTAATAATCATTACTTGGCATATTTGTTCAAACATGTTGCACTGAAAATGAATTCCATTAAATGAATTTTGTGAAATAACTGCAATAAATGTAGTACTAAAATTCGTGCATCAACTAAGTCATGTGCCCCAAATTAAATCTCTATAAACTGGAAGAAGATTTAAGACAACGATTTTATGACCATTCATGACTGCAAAAGCACACAGAACTACACAGGTCACCGGCTGCGAAAGATCAGCGGGAACATGGTTGCGGGAACAGGTCCTAGGGTTTGCGTCCTGACAGAGAATTTGACAATAGTTACAGCTTCTTCGAATTTAACCACATTGTCTGGAGACAAAAGCTTATTTCGACGGGGGCTCTTCCTCTCTGTGGGAGATAAAAGAAAGTGGAAAATACTTAAGCAGACGAGTAGAAATGCGCTGGAATTCACATTCCCGCGGGGATCACCGCCACCTCCCGATATTTAACATGCACTACAGTAACGGCACTAATGACCTAAGTGTGTAACGCGCCCGGATTCAACACTCGCTCATGAAATAGCCCGATTTAAGTTAATTATTATGACTTTTACAAAATAGGAATTCCTCTTCCGCTTTTATTAAAACGAGTGGTAGAAGTATTTCACAACCGAGTTATCTTAAATTTCGCAAATTATGAATGCAAATAATTTCCTATTTTCATAACACGCGATTGTAGGAGTGTTTTGGATGTTCCTCTTTGGAAAAATACTCACCCACTTAGAGAAAATTCCAATCGCGCTAGCTACGTAAATTTGTGCCCAGTTCAAAGCATAAACAGTTATACCAGTTTCATATCTCTTAACAAATTTATGATCTTTCCATGTCTTTCACGAAAGTCAGGTTCTTCAACGCTTATTCATTTTCAGCCACTCATGTTCTTCGTCGCTTGGATAAGGGACGTTCTAATACAAAACCAAAGCGGAGCCTCTCGGGCGCGATAATAACATACTAGTTAGTTTTTGGTGCCACATAGGTGGCAGCGCGGGCGTATCTGTTTCGGACACCGCCCATAGGGTTCTGTAGTACTACCTCCGCTTTGTGCCCCCAATGCTACTGCCATTGCCACTTTAACTCGACGAATTCACTGGTGCTCCATGAAACATCGGGTTGATATGCATAAATGTGAAGACTGCAAAGCCGCAACGACTTGAAAGTCGCTTATAAGCAGGACAACGGACAGCCCCCCCCCCCCCGCCAAGAAAAACAACTTATAAAATATGCAAGAGAAATATTTTGCGTATACGATACAATTCTACGATATTGTGATCTAAAACAAAAGTTTCAACTCTTAATAATGAAATTCCGTTCGACAATCAATTTTTCGCCCCAACTCCCTGCGATAAGCTTATTCTCTACTTCTTGCTCTTTCCAACAATATGTACGTTTACACTTCCCCGCCCCATGATCCAGTTTTACACAGTCCGAACGCACGCAGACGCGAGGGCAACATGTTTCTGCCTTGAGTGTCATCGCCGTTCTGGCACTTGCTACTGAAATCGCTGGCAGCGTCACCCTCTCCTTCGCGATCGTTATCGGACCCGCCCTATCCGTCGTGCCGCCTGCCTCCACCGCCGCCTCCCGTTCCTGCTGCACTCGTGGGAGCCGCCTTCGCCGCCGCCGTCCACGCCGCCGCTATGGCGACGCGGGGGCGGAGCTCCGAGTGATCGATACCAAGGGGCCGGCGGCTCCTCCCGCCACCCAGGCCATGCTTTTCGCGCGGGAACCAGGCCGCGCAGGAAGAATATTAGGGTAGTGGAGGAACAGGGCAAAATGCCAGTGGAACACGGGGCTGCGCTGAACTGAACCGCGAATGGGGTAGGCTATCTTTGTCAACATAGAAGGGAAAGAGCAACATCTTCCGTACGTACTTCATCTCGAGAAGCAGAGCATACAATAAACTCGAATGAATTTGACAAAACGCTGACACCACTAAAGAGTAGCCACAAATTGGTTACAAAATGACACGGAACATTAATGTAATCTAAGGAAGATTTTATTTCCTTTCGAGATATCGTTTTCTTATCATCTTACATTAGTTTGGTCGTTAGTTTTTGTGTAACAATACTTTCAATTGGATTTGTTCTACCATTCAGTGATGTGGAAGTAACTCATATTTAGCCAATCAACTTCACAAAACACTTGCAGCTAAAGAGTCTCTCAGGTACCGGGGGTGAACAAGGTATTTTTAGTGGCGACTGACATTAATATTTTGATACCCTTTTTAAAAAAAATTTATTCTATCTGTTCAACAATACATGTTTTTTGGAGAAGTTAATCTTTACCAGTTCATTAACATTTGGTTATTAAACTAACTGCGGTATCCCATCGGGTAACTAAGACATTTAGTTTTAAAGACCGATAACGGTAGATTATTTCAGGAGCTTTCATGTAAGTAATTATAAATTTAATATATTAACATATACTCCATTATGACGGGGCGAAACCAGTCTCTTGGAAATTTTGATTGTATTCGAAGCCCTAACTCTCCGGTTTGACCTAGATTGAAATCTTTGGCACTAGTTGCAGACGGAAGAAGATCGAAAAAATTTTGGGCTAGGTTTGTTACACAGTCATGTTCGAGATTTGTAATTCATCATGTATTTGCGTGCTCGAGATGAACCATGACGCTTTTATTACTTTTCTTAAGATTTTATTTTACGTAACTTGTAAATTATTCAGGTCAGTTTTGACAGTATTCTCCAAATTGGACACAAATTTTGCTACCTGAATGTTCTGAGAAGAAACAAACAAAAGAAAAACAATGAATGGCTGCAAATTTTCTTTAACTACGCTGATGACAAAATTAGAAAATGGATAACAGAACAAGGGAAAATAACGCAAGTAAAGAGGTGGCGGGACGAGGCTGAGGCGATGCGCGCGCCAGCAGAAGCGCATGCGGCCAAGCGCAAAATGTCAGCGCACGGCGCGGCGGCGACGGCGGCGTCGGTCGCCGCTGCCCCGCCGCCCCCTGGGTCGCTTGTGCCTCCGCTGTCGGCGCCGGGCCGGGCCGGACGGCCGTAGGTCGGACGCAACGGAGCGCGACGGTGAAATGCCACGCCTGCGCCGGTGACACTGCGGCGGCTGCATGGTGCTTGCAGGAGACGCCACCGCCACTTCGGTTGGGCGGGAGCGCAGACCCTGGAGCTGCGTTTAAGCATCACAAAGGACCGCGAAAAAGCAATTGCCTATTTAAAAAAAACGTAAATTTCAAACTAACCTAATACTGACGAATTCATTTACAAAATTATTCCCTATACTTTTTCAGATGCAAAGTAAGATCATATCGCGTTGTGTATTTATGCGGTGAACGAATTTCAAAATTACTGTACACTACCGTTTTTCACCTTAAAAATTGTCACCGCCAGATGGCTATGTTTGTTAATTCATTTTAATGATAAGGTACGCAGATCATAAAATAAACAAGTTCACCTCTCAGAGTACAGGGAAACCGTTTTACGAACGGAAATGGGAATAGAAAATCACAGCAAAATACAGTGAAGTTCAATCTACCCTATTCGTGTGACTTCAACTATTTCTACTTTTTTCATGGATTTTCTATTCAAGCCCGGAAATGTTTACAGTAAAAATATTCTTCGTGGGCCTGGTTTTCATTAGGCTTTTTGAGAGCTAGTCAATAGAATCTACGGAGAGGTATTTCATTTTCAATTTCCCTATTCGTCTTCACAATGTCTCATATCCTTACGTTCAAGGCGCACCATCTTGGAGCTGTCACCGGCTGGGACGAGCCTCAGTGATGGATTACTCTGCAAGACGAAGTACAGCCATGGACAAAATTACGTATCATATAAAGACGAGAGAGTTATCTCTTTGTTTCGGTGATCAAAATAGTTACTCTATACTGAAATATGTAAAACATATTTCTCGAAAGTACAAATTTTTGAAGTAAATTTAGAATTCTTTCAAGAAGCATAAAATAGTAATTTGTAAAAAATTAATGATTTGTACAACGAAAGAAATGTATAAAGTAAAATATGATACCACACACTTTAATGCAACGCACATAGCTAAACGTGTACCTGTAAGTGTGCGTGTGTATGTGCCAACCATCATTCAAAAATTCCAAAAATGAGCACACTCATTACAATCGAAGGACACAGTTTAGAAAAGAGAAGTGACTTATTCGACGACGCACGTGGACCGAGGTATCGCAATACGCTAGCGAGATGCAAGTGCGAATACATTTTGTCATAGCCTGCCGGCGGGGCGGCGCCAGTCGCGGGACCGGGGGAGTAGTCAGCGGCAGCGGCGCAGGCGGCGTGTTAACGAGAATCGATACAACCTCCGAGAAAGAAGGGTGTCTCGCGCGACGTTCGCGAGGAATCGCGACCTCGTCCCCCGGGTTCACTTCCCCCGCCGCCTCCGCCAAGCTGCTTTCTCTGCCCCGTCTCCAGTATGCCTGTTACCCACTGCGCGGCATTCACCCTCGCTGTAAGCCCTGTGGGAAAACCGCCACGTTATCTCCATACGACGTGCACCCGCCATATGGCGCTCTTTCGCACCGCTGGCTCTCCGAGAGGCGGGTTCTGTCCAACCATTCCACCTACTTGCATAATGTACTAGTCACTTACGTCACCGCTACCTTCGCGTATTCTAATTCATGCATGTGCACATATTCCACATAATATAAAACTGCACACACCTAAATAAGTAATAAAGGGTTAATATCGAATCAAGTATATTTGTGCCAGAGCAAATAGTCTAATGAATGCTATCCACCAAAATACGAAGTATAAATATTCAAAGTCAGTCTTACAAGCTGGCAGCTATAATCTTATCAAAACTCTATCAGCGTTCGTATGTATTAAAAAATACATTGAGAAACTGGACATTTTGAAATATTTAACTCGTGCAACAAAAAAAAAAACAACAAAACAACTGATTGATGTATCCAGTACTCCTTCAGGGGAAATGACGGAGAATTCCAAGGAATGGAACGAGAACAATGTGATTGCTGAAGTTTGGCTCCAGCTTACGACAACGGCAACGTAGGAGCGCATATTCCGTTCGCAATGCGTGCTGGACACTGAAGTCCTGTTAAAGAAGCCTTTCTATTCCGGCGCCCACAAAAATTCCTGTAGAACTACCAGAGCTTATTCAATTGTGGACTTCACTGTATTTACATGGCACATCAAGGTAAATATCGAACGACATTATAAATAACAGTGCGTATAATATTATTCGAATATCTAAAGAAAAAAGCGAGAGCAACCAACTAATTTATTACACAAGCGTAACGTCAGCATCCGCTTTCTTAATTATTGAAAACGACAATTACTGCGTAAACAGATATTCAAAATTACAATCACATAATAGGTACAATTAAAATATGTGATTATTATTAATGTGTTTCATTACATCGCAACAAAATGTGTTCATTTACAAAAAAAATTGTTTCCGACTCGCGTTAGTCACACATATACTAGTGAATTTCTCAGAGAGAAAAAGAAAAAAATAACATATCTAACCATATCTGTGGTTTGATGCAAGAAGGGCCGATGTCAATACTCAATGATTTACAGAATGGATGGTTTTCTTTCACCTAGGAAATGACAAAGCAATCGTAGGCCAATGTAAATCAACGTGAAATTAGGAGATAGGAACGACTTTTGAGTTTGGCCTATTTTGCACGAAAGAAGGGGGCATTGAAGCACATTTTGGCCATACAAACCGAAAACCACTAACGACTGACACTGCCCCTTCCTGCACCAAGCCACAGGCATATCTCCTTAAGTCAGTGTTGTCAAGGTCAATACCACACGAGCGGGAGTCTGTGGCATGAGTGCCACGACGAAATCGCCCCCCTCCACGCAGTTCATTATCCCGCCACCAGAGACAACGCCACCCATATTGTAAAACGGCAGGGTTACTAATAGTTTCTTTTCCCGACGCTAGTTGAGCAGAAAAGCTCGTGGCATGCTACGGTGCCATGACGCGTGCCACAGCCACCAGTAGAAGACCTTGACACAACTGCCTTAAGTGAACATAGGTTACATAATCGTGGTATCAATGACAAAAATAACCATTTTTGTGAGTAAAATATATAACAATTTTTGTAAGTACACATTTTGTTGTAATGTATTGAAACAAAACCACTCAAATGTTTTAATAACAAAATTATTTCGTGACATTTGATACACGCTTATGTGAATGTTCGACCCCCCTTAATGCACCTGCAGACGCAATATCAGTGCACCTGCAGAAGCAAGAATACGAAAACAGCTCTACAATGATAACGTTCCTTTTCAAAGCACACACTATTCATACAAGAAATGTCATTTCTAGATGATTCCTTATGATAAGGTGAAGCTCAGTTTGAAAATTAAAATAAATCCTCAGGAAAGTTGTCTTATTATAAGTATGATGTACGGCACATACAATATTAGACATTTCTGAAAAACTAAAATATAATCTTGTCAGGAAATACCTTGTATAACTCTCCGCGACTTCGTAGATATATTCAATATTCAGATAAATAGATCGTAGATATATTCAATATTCCAATAAATCAGAATTAAATTGCTTTATAAAAAACACTCATTATGTCATTTATCACCCCAAAACGTTGCAAAAACGTGTCTAATTGGAATAAGATCTAGGCATCGTTTTTCAGATCACGGAAAATTAATATTTTTCTCCAACTACCATTCTTTTTTCTGAAATGCCACTACAGATCACTGGAAAGGACTAAATAGATGAACACAGCATGATCCGCCTAAAATATTAACTAATTCGATATTAACCATCACAGCGGCTGTAATCTGAGAGCCATAAATTTTTTCATCAAGTTTTATATTTCACTCGACCTTGACTTGAGTTAATTTGTTCCTTTTGTTCCCAATTTTACCCTGGACCTGATATTCGCAGACTGTCCACG
Organism: Acheta domesticus; assembly: GCA_031308135.1. Classification (NCBI taxonomy): domain Eukaryota; kingdom Metazoa; phylum Arthropoda; class Insecta; order Orthoptera; family Gryllidae; genus Acheta; species Acheta domesticus. The sequence continues at coordinate 152,271,850 of JAHLJT010002406.1, forward strand.
CGTTTAGCACTCAAATGACCTTCGTACGATGCACACGTGGATGAAACTCGAAGCCGTAACGTTGCGAAGCGGATAATCCGAAGAGACACCAGGTGCGCGCGAACAGCACAGCCAGAACTCGTTGTCATATAGAGTTTGGCAGTTTTATTCGAGAACCTGTAAACTATTAAAAGAAAAACAGATGCCCATCCCTCTCCTTCACATGCACAATCTTTCTGTAAGAAAATTACATTCGAGCATCGATTTCATCTGTAACCAAGAAAGGGTTAAATTCTAGACAAAACACAAATTATTAAAAATGTGCACATCCAACAAGTAGTGGAAATCACATTTGTATTCCTTTTTATTTCGTGTTTAATGACATACATTCTAATCCACACAAGTAAATTGTGGAGAGCGAAATTGTATAATTGCATTAACTTTACAGAAGTTCAAGAATAAACTTTTTTCCATTCGCATATTCTTGGATGTATTTTCTCAAGCAATAACATAATAATTTATAAATACTCCGACAAGATGCAATAAAGTATCAATGCATGTTCATCGTGTGTTTATATTTCTGCGTGAATGTCAAGGCCTACCTTCCAGCGTTCTGCAAGCGAATTCTCGTATAGATCAAAGTAATCGCTACGTGGGGTGGAAGATGGGGCGCAGCAAAGCGTCACCAAGCTTGTGTAGCGATGCCGCAAGCGACCTCTGCTACTTCTCCAACAATCCCACATGTAACGCTTCAAAGCACAACCTCTCTCTCTGCGCTTGGTTTTGCAGCGTTATGGGCGCGACCTACACGCCTGTCGCCATCGTTTTGGCCGGCCTTTCGTTTACCACAAACACTCTTTGTTTTTTGTGCAGTCTGAAATACCGTTTGAGAAGATTTTCCTACATGATTTATTTTAAGGTGTTTCTGCACGTCCGATAATGTATGAATGTCCATTCAGAGAAATATATGTATTTTTAACACGCTCTATGCACTATATTAAGATTTAAACTGTACATCCAAGAGATAAAATTTAGTGCAACATATAGCAAAAGCGTTCAGATGTGAAATTCTTCCTTGTGTCCACCAGCACGTTTATTACACTAATTTATACTGAAAATGAAAAGTTATTTTAATGTGTTGAAGCATGCAGATGTTTTGTTCTCACATTTCGTTCTTAAATTTAATATAAAATAATGGTGTTAAAAGAGCGGTTTTTTGAGAAATTGTTTTCTATGAATTGCATTTTTTAAAGTAGAAACACGGCGAACACGTCACTTTTTTTTCAAAAATTAAACATGAACATTTTTGATGAGCTGTATTTTTAGAACAGATTCTGCTTAAGGCAAACTTCTCTCACTTCAACTTTGAAATATTAAGTTTTTGAAGTTTTCGAAAATACAGTGCGTTCGCTGGAAATGGCACAAGCACCATTTTTACCGTCCTTTGATACATACAAGGAGAAAATTTAACGAAAAAAAATCACTGCTTTCTGGCACACGATTATATAATTTTCTCTTCTTACGAAGAACTTCGTAAGGCGAGATAGTAAAAATTGAAGCTGTTTTAAAAAAATAATTGTTTAAAAAATTTTAAAAAATTGCATATACTTCTCACAAAATTAAGTGAAAATTACTCACATTTTAGAAACATTTTACACGACCTTATTTCAAGATCTGCCTTTAAAGAACATATTTCATTCACGAAAAAATATCTTCAATAATGTTGTTGAAGGACGACGGCGAAATAGAATTGAACTACTGCAAATTTTCAAAAATCGGGTCTTGGAGAAAATCGTCAGAACGATTTAGGCGCTACGTTTGATCACAGACGAACAGATGGAAGTTTTGCCGTCAATTGATTTTTCGGTATCAAGAACCCACAAAACAAGTTCATGACTACACCACGTGTTAAGGCGGCTCCACACATTCGCTATTCGGCAAACAGCGAGCTAACGCTCCCCGAATCTCGAGTAGTGTGGACGGGTCGCTTGCTATTTGCCGAGTGAGAAACATTTGGCGCTCGCCCTACCCATCACGTGTCGGTCTTTTGGACACTTCAAAGGGAGCGAACATTCGCCGAACATTGTATCAACTGGTCGGGATCGGGCGAGCATTAGCTCGCTGCATGGCGAATGCCGAATGTGTGGAGCCACCTTTAGAGCAAGTAATTTATGAAGGAACAATATTTATGTAGTTTTGAAATATTGTGTTGGTTGGAATGAAGGATGTTTTACGACAACTACGCAGGCCGCAGATCGGTGCCATGCCGTCGACTTGGAAATGCAAGAGGGAAGCGAGGGGACCGACTCAAATTGGCGAGGTTTTTCTTGGCTAACTAAACCCAACTATCTTAATATGCACAAGTTTTTTAATCACCATCCATTATACAGTGTATTCGACACGTGTTCCTTGTAGCCATGTACTTTAACTCATAAAAGCACTGGCGCCCCGCTCCGCCCGCGTGGAACCGCTCTCGGGTCGGGTCGCGCCTTCGCATGAGGGGGCGCCCGGTCGCCTCCGTCAATAGCACACTCCGGCGGCGGTGGCGCCGCCGCCACGCAGCGTGACGAGGGGCCGCCGAGGCCGTCGTTTGACAACGCCGACGCGCGCACCGCGGCCGATTACCCAGCGTCGTCGCAGGTACAGTAGAGGAACTCACCCGAGACCCGAGCAAGCGAACGCGGAGACCGCACGTCGAATCGGTACTCACCTGCAAAGAAACAAAACCACGTTATTCACAAACACAGTCATACACAATACACTGGCACTTACAGGTACATGTATAACATAATATACTCTAAACGTTTAGAAACTTACGATAAATTTATTTACATTTTTACAATTTACGATGCGTTACAAACGCCATTCCAGGGCGTCAGTTCATCGAAAGAAAAATGGAGACAATTGTTCTGGTGCTATAATGAGCAGGTAAATTGGTATCGGGAATAAACCGGCACAAATCGTGACACGTATCTAGAAAATACCATTTAGATTTTCTTTACTGAAATGTTCTAATTCTGATTCACTCAAGAGAACATGGAAATTAAATTTCGAAATAAAAAGAAATGTTTTCTAGGGGAGTCATGAGCTATCAGATGTGCGGATTGCTTATATTCAAGTAAAAGTGTCCGTAACATATTTTACAATTTTCTTTAATAAGGATGATTCATAGATGGCAGAGTATTATATCCCATGCAAATTACGTTATTCGATACTTAACGTGATATTTCTATTGATTTCTTATTTGATTCGTATTTTATAATCTATTTAGGTTGGATTGAAATAATCAGTAAGCGTCTTGACCACTGTAAAAATAATACCAGTCTGGATCCATCTCCCAATTCAAGAGATATTAGGTAGTAGAACTTGTGTTTTAGAGGAAAAATTCCCGTTACACATGTTTCACTAAGCATTATTACGTTCTCACCGTCGGCAACACGTGAGTAATAAACAGCTCATACAGAATCCAAAATAGAAGGCATCAAATAAAGACTTGCATGGTACAGATGTTTGCAACAGATCAGCTCACACTTCACATGACCGCAAATGAAACCACAGTGCACCTCATTACACCATTAATTATCTCACTATGGAGCAGAGAGAACCCAGTTTCATGACGCACACTTCGCTTCTCGAACGTTTACACTCTTCCCACACTTATGGACCGTTGTTCCGTGGTCCGCATAATTTATCTCTGGCTAAATTAATCAACGATAATTAATCCATAATTAATAAGCTCATCCAATGAATTCAACAGATATGATTTATTATTTCTATTGGATGAAATTCTCTTTCCGATATGAAAAAATACTTAAAAAATGTGTAGGCGTCAATTAGCGATCACCATAATATCATTTGCAAAGACAATTATGTCATGTTTTACATGTAACGTTAAATTATTACATGTAACGTTCAGTAGTATCTTTTATAGAAAAGGCTTATTTGTCACATTCTCCTGCACACATAAGATTAATTCCTTTAAATCGCCTAGACCTTGACGTTACAAAGAAAAAGGCTCTAAAGTTGCCGCAATGCCCCGTGGATGGTGTCATCGCCACCGACAAGTTGCGTACCGCGAAGCGCAAGCGCGCGAGCGACGGCGGCGCGGGGGGCGGGGCACGCAAGCGGGGGCGTGGGCGTGGACGAAGCCGCAGGCGGGGCGGAGCGGGAATCGATACCCGGGGGAAGCGCCGGCGGCGGCCGTGGCCGCGCCCGCCGCCGCCGTTGACGCTGCCACCGCCGCGCCGCGCGGTCGATAGCCGACGCAAAAACGCGGCCGCCGCCCCGACAGACGACGCCGAGTGGCCGCCCACGACGCGCGGTCCGGAGGGGCTGGACGGGACGGGCGGCAGCGAGGAAGAGTGGCGTGAATCTCCGTCTTGCGATGAATGCCTCTGCTCATGAGTTTTTGCTCTCAACCTCAACACAGAGCGTGCAAATAATCTCTCCAAATTTGTCTTTTTCTCTACGAGTAACAGACAGACAAAGGTGGCTCAAGGCATCACCCGATGTCACTGCAGTGCCTCTGATCAGGGGGTCCGGGGGTTCGAGTCCCGACGGTAGCAGGATTTTCGACACTACCTTGTCACAGCTAGATCGAATTCAGTCATTGTCTGGAGGAGAATTCTTGCGATCGGCTGCTCTCATCGGTAGTTTTCCATAGTTTCTCCTATCAACATAGAGCGAATGTAGCGAGCGGTATCCTAACAAACGGGCCACGGATCGCACGCGATCTTTCCTTCCTCTTCTTTTCCTTATCCTCACCCCTTATCTACACACCCTTACAGTCACTACTAAACGTATCGGGAGCTTAGAGCTTGTCCCGTCTGGGGCGGTACCACGCTGATGGGAGATGCCTGGTCGTGGAAGATCTCAGGAAGTCGACTATGTCAGTGCCGGATATCGCAATCCAGTGGGAAAAGATTACTGCCACGTCCCACGATAAAAACATGCATTATACTTACGGGTCCATAGACCTTATCAGTTGACTCGTCCGGAATCACCAATCAATCAATCAATCACTAAGGAATTGGTGGTGACACGAAGAGTTGCGGCCAATACGTAAGCTATCCACCTCCGGTCTCCTATACTAATATCTTCATGTTCTCCCTTTCCTCCTCCTCTTCTAAATCTAAATCCACCACTACTACAATTCACTTATCTCAAATAATATGCATGCATCACCTCATTAACCACGTATGGCAAAGACTTTAGGGAAAGGCTCAGAAATAGGGATAAGTAAATAAATCTGTCAAAACATTCTTCTTAATGTTCTAACAATGTATCATTTTCCTTAATGAAAGAAAAAGACTTGCATAAGAACAGAATAAATAAAGCGAACGATTGCGAAAAAAATCACGAAAGAACAAATTTCCTCCGTAAGAAGACTAAGAACTATTGCAGGCAACATACAAATGAAACTAATTCAATGAAATAAATATGTATTACAAATATTGGTTTAGCCTTACAAAGATCCACAGCAGTTGGCAATTATTGTTTAAGATTATAACTAAGAATTTCGTGCTTATATTGCCAATACATTCAATTTGGCATTGCAGTGTTCATACTATTATTCACTTCAGCTGAATAACACAACTTTAGAAGTTATTTCACGTTACCTTTTCGCAATACCGTATTCAATTGCTTAAAGAATCATCTTATATTTAAAAGAACATCATTCAAAGACAATGACATTACCAGAAAATGTCCACACAACACATCTGAAGTTCTTTAAATACACTATCCCAATGAATAGAGTTGTCGACATGAACACTATATCCACCGCATCTATAATTCAGCCTCATATTTCACTAGTCAAGTGTAGAATGCGTAATAAAACGCAAACATTATTTACGCACAAAACTCAGAGGTGGAAAGAACCTAACCTTCGATTCCAGAGCAACAAAATATGTATAACTCACTTACGTCTGAATTATTTCACTTGCAATTTAGTTACGTTGAATATTATTATTGTTATCATCATGCATTTACTCGGTTTTGAAATCAGCTGCAGCAGATACATTCCTACATACATAACACAAATTCTCCTTAAAATCTGCACTCTCATAAATTCCTCTCCTTTTATTTCCTCATATTTTCATCATTTACGCAGCTCCCCGATCACATTCCCATCTCTTGTCTCTCCCTCCACTTTTCCATTGAATCTCAATCATCTTTCAACTTTTTCACTTGCAACTTATTTACAATGCACTTGTCTGGAGGGAGTTGTAGAAATCGCTTCACAGACTTTTCACTTTCATCATTCTGTTTTCAATTGGTGAAACAACTTGACCGAGTCCTAATTTGTTATCATTCGTCCACTTCTATTGCATGACAGGCATCTATCTCCAAAATAATTTCTAGACCCAGACATGTCTTTCAAATGTGCGACAACGCCGCCACAGTAAATATGATATGACAAGAGAGTAGGAAAAGAAAAGGACTAAACTTCGTAAAGAGAAAGGATGAAACGACGTGAGTACAAGTCGCGAAAAAAGATTAATCCAATCGATCCCATCACCAGTGAGCTCCGCTACACTATCAGATCCGTGTTCGCAGCGGGAATTAATTAAATCCGCCGCATGGTCCAGATGCCTTTGACAGGATCCCGCAGCGCTCGCGTGCTACTAAGTTACGCCGGATGAGCTGAGGAGGAAGATTATCGACAGCTCTGTCAGGCGCCATCACGCAGCCATAAAGGGGACAGTTCGTTTCTCACGGACTAGCGCAAAGATTATTGCTTCTCTAGTGTTTTGCTGACGAAGAGTTTCTCTAACTTATACATGGACAGACGCGGTGTTCACGCTGAAAAGTTGGCATCCCGTCATTTGTAACTAAGCTGACACACGTTTCCGTTTCCATAACTAAGCATGTGAAGTCGAAGTTCAAAAGCACGTGTCACCAAAGTTAACATACAACGAACGACGAATTTCAATTATAGGCGGGGAAAGTAACTAGCTACGAAAAGAAAAAAGGCAACATTGATTTTATTAACAAATGCATTCTCACCACAAATTACCTTTACCCTGTTTTCTTTGAAATCCCTCGTTATGACCTTCATTTTATTCCGAAAAAGGTTCATTGATTAGTGATACCGGGCGCGTCAACTGCTAAGGTCATTATTCCCGTAAGTGTAGTGCATTTTTGTACTGCGGGAGGTAGCCGTGATCTTTCCCCGGGTGGTTGGCAAAATTCGGCGCCGACATACGGGGATTTTCCCCCAACCAAGAATCTCCCACTAGCATAACAGCGTCCACTAGCGTCCCAGCCGGAACAAGCTCTAAGCTCCCAACTGGTCTCTCAACGTGCATGGTAGTGTGGTGAGAAAGAGTATATAAGTAAGGAGTGAGGATAGGACGAGGAAGGAAAGATCACGCGCGGTCCGTGGCCCGTTTGTTAGTGGGCATTCGCCTGGTGTTAGGGCACAGCTCCAGCGTTCGCCTAGTGTTGATAGGAGAAACTATAGAAAACTGCCGATCAAAGCAGCCGGCCGCTAGAATTCTTCTCCACACAGCGGATGAATTCGATCTAGCTATGTGGCTGGTGTCGAAAATCTTGCTACAGTCGGTAGTCTAACCCTAGAACCTCCCGATGAGGGGAATTACAGTAACATCAATTGATGCCCTGAGTCACTTTTGCCGGTTCCGAAAAAAGGATTTGAACTGTAATAAAAACGAAAGCAATTAATGAAGATAATATTAAATTTTCATAAGTAAACTAGGATGGAAATCTGTTAAGGATACTCAGAGATAATGATAATATATCAGAAAAATATTAAATAACCGGATAGTTGAGATTCCATTTACATTTTTTAAAATCAAGCATACATCATTTCAAATCAAAATTCAAAATAATTTCAATCGTGTGGTTTCCAGCTGTGGTATCTAACTTCAGAACGAATAAAAGCACCAGCCTTATTCACTTTAGCGCTAAGAAAACAAACAGAATCACAACGATTGAAAATGGGGAATCTAAATAAACGACTTGTAAATTATCCCGTCATGCCCGTATCCCTCCTCTGCGTGTACGTCCTCACGCCCACCTCACCTGCGTGTACGTCCTCACGCCCACCTCACCTGCGTGTACGTCCTCACGCCCACCTCACCTGCGTGTACGTCCTCACGCCCACCTCACCTGCGTGTACGTCCTCACGCCCACCTCACCTGCGTGTACGTCCTCACGCCCACCTCACCTGCGTGTACGTCCTCACGCCCACCTCGAGGGAGCTCTTTAACGCTGGAAGCCGCAGCGCCTCGGCATCGGCTCGCGCCCGTGCCCGCGCCGCAAGTGAAGCGGAGTGGAAGCCGCCTTCCTCGTTTGCGCCAATTGCGCACGCCTGCCTCGTCCATTGCTAGGCCCCGGCGCAGTCGAGCGCGGGCACCCGCGCGCAGGCCCCCGCACCGCAGGGCAGAGCCCCCGGCGGGGCGGCGGCGGCGGGGGCGGTGGAGGTGCCCCCAGCGGGTAACGGCGGCGGGCGCCGTGACGGAGCGGCGGCGGAGGTCGCGGAACGTGGAGAGGCCTGGAATGCCGCAGTTCGCGTCATCGTTGCTGTAGTCCGTGTATCTTCTTTCCTCCTCGCAATTTTTATCGCTCACATTTTTTTTATCTTCAGCTGTTTGGCATCGTCGTTCTCTTTGTCGTTCATCGTAATCCCAATCGTAAACGAAGTCGTGGATATTACTTTTCTTGGGTACAACCTCCTATATAGTCTTTGTTATCTTCATCAATCAATTGAAAGGCAGCACTTACTACAATTTATAGCTGCACTATTTGCTAATGTTCTCTTTAATATCAAATAGCCTCATGATTGAGTGAAACAGTGGATGAAACAGTGGATGAAACAGTAGGATATCAAATATACTGTTTCATTCACCACGATCAAAATCTCAATTACCCATTAGGAGATATCTTTTTAAGTTCCATGTTTATAATGACTCCACAACGAATAGTGGCAATACAGAAGGCTTAATATTTGCTGTAAATACAAAACCCTACACTATCGCTCACGAATGCAATTATTAATGTAACATGTTTTAACAGATAATACAGTAAGGTGTTTTAATAGTATGAGGTATCACGAGGATAATCGCAAAGGCAAATTATGATTATATCCTAAACTATTCCAATGATGGAAGAGCATTTTATGTGAAGAGCAGTTACGGAAATAAATTCAATAGACAAGTCAAATATACAAACGCTGTTACTCCGGTCTTACCATGTTCCGTTTCATAAATGTTTTTTTGTATACCAGCATTATAAAAGACCTTTTTCTGTTTCAAGAAATCTCTCATAATCGGGCGTTTTACGGCACAAATGATGACTTATTACATTTTACGGCACGAATGATTGCGTCATCACCCATTCAGCCCATCGCAGAAAGAGCATTGGGGGGAGGTAGAGGTAACGGAACAGCCGACCACCGTTTTCTCGCACGGTATGTCTAGTACTCGAGACATCATAGGGAAGTTGTTTTGCAAAATTAAGTTTGATTCTCTAATAAATTTATAATGCTGTCATACAACAAAAATCGTATGCAACTTGTTTATAATGTTGCTTTATTGCATTCGTACAAATTTGAAAACTCGCTCTAACGTCGCTCGTTTTCAAAACTTGTACTCATGCAATAAAGCTTAACATCATAAACTAAATGCATAAACTACTATTATGAAATCTATGATGACCGTCAAACAATAAACAAGCTTCATATTGACAGTAACAGCACATTACTGAGCTATTATTTCCAGGTCACATTGATTCATTCTTCAACACTTATCTTCGCAACACACTTGTAAAAACAGAAATTATTGAAAAAACTGTTTAGGGATTATACAAGAGGCTAGAGTGCAGACAACAACCGATCCCAGGAACACGACGCAATGACGGAGAACATGAATATGTAGGTTTTCCGTGGATAAGTCATCCATCCGCATCAGCAAAAACGTGCGCGCAGTTCCCGGAATATTACAAGATATTTTAAGTAAAATAACAGAAGATATTAAAGTATAATTAACTTACCGAGGAAAAATATTGGCAACAAGATAGAACCGAGAATTCAGAAAACTAAAACGTTCGTTAAGAAGTAGCAACAAAGACTGAATTGATATGCAAATCATGCAGCAGTTGAAATAAAGTCTATCAACATCAAAACCAATCGCATTTTTAAAATGCTAATACTTTATCAGTTTCCATTGGAAAGGCACTATAAATATTCATTGAAAGCGTGAGCATCATGAGCGAGTGAAATTAAAATTTTATATTTGTTCAGATTCAACTACCACAAAATGGGAGTCATTTCATTTGCTTGCATCCATTCAATTTCAGTTATAATTCAATAAAGTCATGAAACGAGCCTTTAAAAATAAAAATAAAAAGTAGTACGATTATTAGAAGCCGTGCCACTCCAGACACGAAACATCGGGATATCTGGGAACCAATCCCATTCACAGGATTCACACCCAAACCAGCAGCAAAACTGTATACTGCGATTTTTCTAACTTTACCCCTGAAGGCCCGTCTTCAGAATGGAATATGTCACGGAATTTCGCGACGTTCTCAGTCGTGCCGCCAGGTATCGCATGATCGCGACCGTATCAAGCACTGCTTGCGACTTCTGGCGGCACAACGGAGAAATACGCGAAATGCCGTGTGATTTTCCATCATGGCCATAGGGGCAGAGTTAGAAAAATCGGAGTATAAAACGAAGTACTCGTGAACGTGCGAGCAAATGAAACCGGTCTGCAGGTCGGGCGCGGCGACGTCGAGTGGCGAACACGTGCGCTCGGCGCCCAGGGCGCGGAAGGAAACGCTCCACAAACAGCGGGATTAATGATGATGTCAGACCAGGCGGTGGGGGCGGCGGTAGCAGCAGCACTGCGCGGCGCGAGCGGGCGAGCCCGGGCAGCGAGCCGAGGCCGCGCAGCCAGGAGGCCGTGGCAGCCGCTATCGCCGCCGCCGCCCACGCCAGCGCTATCGTCACCGCAGCCGGCAATGCAATCGCGCTAGCGTGCCCCATGGCCATTGTTTCCGCGTGGCATCATCTCAGCTAAAATGGCAATGCGTCGATTGCTTCAGAAACTGCTACCAAGGCATTAACGACTAAGTGAAAGAAAAGTTTAATTGGCGCCAATGAAGTAAAATGCTTGATTTGAATTGACTGGAGCAAATACAGAAAATGCTCTCCAAAATATAATGAATTCCTCGTACAATCGGGAATTCTGTTTCCTTTAAATTAAACTGCAGCAAAAAAGATCTCATTGTTACGGAAAAACTAATCCAGTCAACCTAAAAATAGCCTCATCTCAAAAAGAAGAAAACAATGTATTTTTAGAACTACAGTAAATTATTCAGCACTTATAAAAAATCACTGGCACTCCCGTATGACTAATTAGTAATCTTTTATCCATTTTTGGATAAAAGATAAATCACAATTATTCCGCTTATCACAAAATTACTAAGTGAATTTGAGTTCACGATGCACAACTTCAGAGATAAATTATTTCGCACTAAATTAGAATAAGTAATTTTCGCAACGAAAACTGACATGACGTCCATCCTTTTCACTGTTAAGCCGGTTAAAGACATGCACAGAGGTGATATTTAATTATTATGGGCCGGACCTTTAGTTGTCTGCCGGATTCAAGCCGGTAAATCGTGTACAAGAAGTACCCTGCTCATATGTCCGTATAGTTAGCACACCCACTTATTCAAAAATTAAAAAAGACTATACCATAATTTTGTTCCAATTTTGAACTAATTTATACCCACCTTAAAAAATTTTCTACCAATGCAGAACATCAAAATTTACAACGTGTCCCGTGGGTGCGCTAACTTAATGTTAAGTTAGCATACCCACACAAGAAAAATGCGTTAAACCAAAAAAACAAATATACCACAATTTTGTACTAATTTTGAACTAATTTATACCCACCTTAAAAAATTTTGAACCGATGCACAACATCAAAATATACAACAATGAAGAGTGGATGCGCCAGGTTAACGTTAAGTTGGCAAACCCACACAAGAAAAATGCGTTAAACTAAAAAAACAAATATAACACAATTTTGTACTAATTTTGAACTAATTTATACCCACCTTAAAAAATTTTGAACCGATGCACAACATCAAAATATACAACGTTGAAGAGTGGGTGCGCCAGGTTAACGTTAAGTTGGCAAACCCACATAAGAAAAATGCGTTAAACCAAAAAAACAAATATACCACAATTTTGCACTAATTTGAACTAATTTATACCCACCTTAAAAAATTTTGAACCGATGCACAACATCAAAATATACAACGTTGAATAGTGGGTGCGCCAGGTTAACGTTAAGTTGGCAAACCCACACAAGAAAAATGCGTTAAACTAAAAAAACCAAATATAGCACAATTTTGTACTAATTTTGAACTAATTTATACCCACCTTAAAAAATTTTGAACCGATGCACAACATCAAAATATACAACGTTGAAGAGTGGGTGCGCCAGGTTAACGTTAAGTTGGCAAACCCACACAAGAAAAATGCGATAAACTAAAAAAACAAATATAACACAATTTTGTACTAATTTTGAACTAATTTATACCCACCTTAAAAAATGTTGAACCGATGCACAACATCAAAATATACAACGTTGAAGAGTGGGTGCGCCAGGTTAACGTTAAGTTGGCAAACCCACACACGAAAAATGCGGTAAACCAAAAAAACAAATATACCACAGTTTTGTACTAATTTTGAACTAATTTATACCCACCTTAAAAATTTTGAACCGATGCACAACATCAAAATATACAACGTTTAAGAAATGGTGCGCCAAGTTATGATTGAGTGTACATTTCCATGACCTAAATTATTGCCAAATATGATCAATAAAATGCTTGGAATATGTTTTAAAAATACCGTAAAAGCAAAGAAAATGATGCAAAAAATGTTATCAAAAACAGTTCGTATGAGCAACTCATTCTGTTCAATACATTACTGCTGTAATCGAGACTACTTCTATTTGTTCAAGTGAGCCCAACTTTAAATGTTTCGCTTTCGACTGTACTTTACCAGAAAATCTCTGTCGTTAGTTATCCCGACTAATCGGCTGAACCGACATTGGCGCTGAATTGCGACACATACAACAGCTGACATTACAATAAGTGAGCGAAGAAATGGAGTTGGCTACTCAGGAATTCTGTGGAGCATCTCGTTATTGTTATTTGAATCAAGTACCATAAAAATGAGATTAAAATTGATGAAATCAGCGAAACATGCATTAAAATGAAGGAAGAAGTTAAAAAATAAAAGTTGTTATTCGAAATCGACGAAAAATGGCAAAAAGTCTTATAAAAATGGGTCATTTCCTTTTGTTATAATATATCATGATAGATGATAATACTAAACGGCATTGTTCTGAAGTGAAAAAAAATCACATTTCATTAAAATCTGCTCCCTGTTACGAGGTACAAAGTGTTTATGGCTTTTTATTATATTCCGATTGTCTTGTTTTGGTTCGCTCGTTATGGATGTGAATCACTGAGAAAAAGTGTAGGTGGTTTTATGCCTAATTCAGTATTTAAAATGTGAATATGCCTGCAAAAATATTTATTGTATTAATATGTTTTGAAATTATTACTTACATTTCCGTATAGTTTGGAAATATTAAGGAACACCATGTTAGTATTCTCTGATTTTAGTATGTCATCAAATCGTTCACCATCTTTTGTTCATCAACGTAATGTAGCATGTTTACTGGAAACAGCATGTAAACTACAAGTTGTTATAATCTTTCGATATCAGGCACTATTAATCAAAGAACAAATTGCGTCAGTCATGTTAATAATATGAGTAACATGCAATGTTATTTAAGGAACATTACGTATTAATACACACGTGCTTCTCCACTTTCAAAGTGGAATGACGTAAGCCCTTTCACTTCCATATACCTATTTAAGAGACCATTGGTGGAGAATTGTAAGTAATCAAACAATACTTGAAATATCCTGAGATGCTCGAAAGACACAGCAATCAACAGATATTGTCGCGTCAAGATTCTAAAAAGTTAGTTAAGGAGTTAATTATTAAAGAAGTCTGCCTCAAGATACTGGAATTAACTTATGGATGAAAGCACCTCCTATTAGAATTTTCAAAATAGTTTTAATGGTCACACAAATAAAAATCGAAAGGAAAGTTCAAGAAGCAAGAATTTATCAATTATCTAAGAATTCCTGTTATATTCATACTTCACATACACATGAGAGAAAAGATTTTCTAATCAGCGCATATATAACGTAACAGCGCAGAGCTTTAATAACCCAGATATGTGATTATTCCACTCAAGCAGCCTTTTGCAGCCAACAATCATTATTTATGCCGAGAAGCGAGACACAATTATCACTGATTACTGACTGACTATAATCACTGATGATTTCTTTGTATAGCACGGCGATTGAATTATCTTCGCAATAATGCAGTGAACATCATATTCCTTATTTGAAACGTTCCGCGCGTATTTCGCAGAACTCTATCTTTTATTGGCACTCCAGTCTACACACGGCATTTCGATATTTCACAGCAGTTGACTCTCAAATCATGACGCGACATGAGAAAAACAAACTTATCATAACGGTGGACGGAGGCATCCGGAATGTGGACATAGCAGTTATTTCCCGAACCGAGCATCAACCGCCCTCTGCGGTCGCGCATCGAGGAAGCCAGCCGGCGCGGCGGCGGCGGCGGCGGACGAGGGGCCTTTTTGCGATCCGGCGCACGCCGGGCGGGGCAGTTACGGCAAAGGCAAGGCGGCTGTGGCCGAGCCGCGTACGGTGAGGGCGGCGGCGGCGGTAGGGCACGCGTCGGCACGCGGTCGCGGTAACGTGCGTGCCCTCCGCAGCGCCGGCGACCCGACGGGTTTGGACGCGCGCGGCAAGAGGCGTGGCTTCGCGCCCGATTCGACGCCCTCCGACGGAGCACGCGATAGGACGCGCAGGTGCCTGCTCAGGACGAAATTGAGGTCACATACGTTTATACAAAAAAATAACAGTAATCGTCTGTGCCTTTCAATAAATGTATTGTTTCTTTTTGAGAAGTTTTTTTCTCGTTATTAAAGTACTTCCCTATTATCTTTTAATTAGTTGTTAACGAGACATAGAATCATTTCATTAATGCCTCTTCCTTTATCTCCTTCCATGTTTTAGATTTTAACTGACCCTACAGTTATACTATATCTATTCTAGGAATTTTAATTGCAAAGCTTTTTTTTTTTTTTTTTTACCTTAACAGCTTTGGCATTTTCGGTCTGTGCCTTATTTTTAGCCCAGTTTATAAGAGTACCCACATGATTTTTATCCTGGCATTTGTACAAATTTAGATATTGCTACAAAAAATTTCCCTCTTCCATTTAAGCAATGTTTTTCGTTTCAATAATCATTTTTTCTAGCATTCTTTACAGCGGAAAAACTGCGCTCGATGCACTTTCACTTTTCGTTAGTTTTTCAACGCAACAGAACGTAGAATAGGTTAGATTTCTTCATTTGATAATCCAAAAGCTTCGTAACGATAAGCTAATTAGCGGTTCCAGCGGAGATAAATATCACTTTGTTGAGTTCCTTTCCAAATGGCAAATATTTCCTATGCAATTCATAATCCTTTCGACGTAACTTGAATTCTTTGTGTATATCGCCGCCATCAACAAGCATCGCATCGCGTCATGTCGGGCGGTTCCCATTCTAACAATGGAATCAAAATGCACATACAGTTCGCGCGTCAGTTGCATAACACTATGTATTCGCACACTTTCCCAACTTCCTATTGTGCCACATCGTAACACCCAACAACCCATCGCAAAGTTCACGCAACTGGACAATGGTTGAACACACATCGAGTTCATAGGTACAAGCTTCATTATGCAGGATTTAACGCTTCTGTACACATTCGAAACTAGCAGAAATCGCTTCGTGGCACTCAACAAAACTGCAAAAGTTTCAGGTCAACGTGTCTCGGACGATTATTCCATGCTCAGCAGAGAACCGAAACAGGATCACACTACCATAACAAAGGGAGCACTAGGATCATAGATCACCAAGACGTGTGAGAAAATCTCTTCAGAAAATATTATTCAGAGATCATACAAAATGTGACATTCTGTGGAAAGAATAAGTACCCATATTCATGATGGTACATTATGATTCTGAGGGTACTGATGGTACTCAAATACTAAGGGATGATTGGCGGTAAAAACGTCAAAGTAAACCCGACACAAATTAATTAAGAGAAAGAACTGAAATGGAAAAAGCAGGAGTCTTGAAAGTCAAAAACGTTTCAGTGAAGGGAAACTTGAAGTACCATGTGCTACGTAACGTAGCACGTCTACTTAAAAAAAGAAAAAAAAGGCAACCAAATTAGGTCACGCAAGAGAACAAAATAGAACGCACCTTTAATTGAAATTATAAGAGGAAGAATACATCAGCACAAGAAAATAATTCAGAAATTTTCACAGAGCCAGAGAAGATAAATAATATTTCCAGACTGCATAAAAATCGCTGAACGCTGGTGAAGGTACAACTGAATGTTAGAAGCACATCGCCCAGACTTATCCTTGGGAGGCAAACGCAAAAAGGCAGGGGAATGGCCGCGTTGCGATTCGCGGTCGACTCCCAATGAAATTCTGCACGAGGCGCAGCCGTCATGCCCTTGCGTCGTACATTGTACTTGCGGCTGTTCCAAGGCGCCAACCATGTATGGACACTGGAGTGATTAAAATTTTAGCAAGCTCTCGCGAGCCGTAAATTTCATTCGACGCTGTCGGTGTTCATCACAAAGCATCCGAGCAACACGTGTTCAAAAATATCTAATTGGAAGAAAGTTAATTTCGAGACGGTCAATAAACTCCGTCAACTCTCTATAAAGCTAATGTAACCACACTGGCAAAGACTTCAACCTTTGTTATGCTCTTACAGTATTGAATATCTAGATGAAAATTCAAACCTGATACGGAGTTAAGCAAGACTTTGCGTGGCGAGGGGGTAAAGCATCGTATTGATTAACAAGTGACAAAACGAAGGTATCTCTCGAAACAAAAGGTGCGCGAACAAAATGACTCGAACCAAATCAAAATAAGAACGGAGTAATGTAGTAGGAGGTACGGGTTACAGAAGCCGTTTTCTGATTCAATCTTTTGTAAAGACTAGGACGGGGGGTGCGTAAAGAGTCGTGTGAGAGGCACGACGTAGAGCAGGCCGAGTGCATGCCAGGGCTCGCGGCGCGCCGGCCTAATTGGCTGCTACGCTGTGCCACCGGGGCACCCCACCGCGGGGACCTGCGTCGGACCGCTCTGCTCAGGTGGACGCCACGTGCGGTGCGGTGCGGTGCGGTGCGGTGCGATGCGATGCGATGCGCGAACCGAAATAGCCCCAGCGAGTGCTTCCGAGTCTCCCGTCGACTCGCGGCCGAGACCGCGGCCCGCTGCACTTGTAGCGCGGACTCGTAAAGCAATCGAGGCGCCTCCGCTAGCTTACGGTGCTGCGGCGCGGCTGCAGATATCATATCGCCGCTGCAACGCTGTTTCGCTGCAGAACAGGAAACCTTCCTGCGCTAATTGGCGTGTCGTCTTCCGACATTCCTCCCTCACGAATAAAAGTGTTCCAAGATGAACGTCATCGCACATAGTGGGTCGAGTGGTCTGAACTAATTAAAAGAAGCGCGCACAGTTTATCAATGATACGTCGAAGCGTTGTTTATCAGTTTTAAAAAATTATATTGCATAATACTAACAAATTCTAATATTTTTTTCCATTGCTTACAACGGGAGCCATACAAAAATATCTATGAAAATGAAGTTGCAACGAAAGAAACTCGAAAGGATTGAAAACGAAAAGTACCCGCGGAAACCGGAGAAAAAAGAAAAAAAAAAAGTTAAAGGTAATTTCTTAGGTACACAACTTCCTTACATGACAAAAACAAATTCTCACATGAGTGATTGCATGCATTCATGTTAGTATCATCCGCAGTTATGATGTGAAGAGGCCAGTCACAACGATTAATGTCTACGAGCACTTGGCATGGAAAAGCATTGTCCACACAATGCGCTGTAAACCGGTCGACGTTCACTCCAATGTAAACCTGCTTTCATGGCATCGTTTGCGAGATGGTGGGGAACTTATTTCGCGCAAGTGACCGGTGCAAGATTGAAGAGTGCATTGTCGAGTAATAGTGGCAGAATGCCACCATTATTTCAAGCAAGAAAGAAAAGGGGAAAATTGGCGAGAATGTTTTGGAGGAAATACGGAAAAGAATTGTATGTTCGGGATGGGAGGGTAATAAAGGAAAGAAGGGTTTTGGTGAATAGAATCTTAGGGAGCATGCGATACGGAAAATACAACAAAAAGCAAAAAGGAGACAGAATAGAAGCTGCAAAGTAGCGTGAGGCATTCAAGATACGAGTCATCTAAACCAAGTGTAGAAAATTGATCAAAATCAACAATAGAAACACGTTTAAAAACCAAGCAGGTGAATGCGCAGGAAGCGGAGGTGGCGAAGCACGTAGGCCGGGCATGGGAGGAGGAGGGGCGGGGCGGGAAGTGCGACCTCGCCGCGCCGCGGCGCGCCGTGGTGACTCATCTGCCGCCGCCGGTCGCGCCGAAGATCTACGCCAGACAACGGCATCCAACTACACAAAGCGAGCATCTGTTGAGATTTCCAAGCAAGCCTTCAACCGGCAACAGAGTAAATAAAATATAACAGATTAATAACATCAAAAACCGGCTTAGGCGGCTCAGGACTTGAACTGATGACACTGCAGTACCTCTGATCGGGAGGTCCTAAGGTTCGAGCTCCCACAGTGGAAGGGTTTTCGACACTAGCTGAACAGCTAGGTCGAATTCAGCCGCTGTCGGGAGGAGAATTCTAGCGACAGGTTGCTCTGATCCATAGTTTTCCGTGGTTTCTCCAATCAACACCAGACGAATCCTGGAGAAGTACCACGTAACAAACAGGCCTCGCACAGCGCGCGGTCTTTCCTTGTTCTACCCTCACCCCATTCTTACACACCCTTATGCACTATACTATCACACGCATCAGGAGCTTAGAGCTTGTTCCGGCCGGGGCGGTGTTCCGCTGGAGGGAAACACCTGGGTGAAGAAAACCACACAAGCCGATGTGTAAGTCGGCGCCGGATCCAGCGGTGGAAGATTACAGTCGTCGCCCGCGATAAGACACATGCACTACACTTACTGGACTAATTATCTTAGCAGTTAATGCGTCCCGAAACACCAATCAATCATAAAATCCAAAATAACGTAGTACATTATCACATTAAACTGTACGTTTCATTCACATAACTCCTTTTATGAACTTTACATCAACCATTCCATCAACTGAATGTAATTGGAAACTGCATTACACGAGCAGTAAAGTATATTATAATTTGTTATTGCCACGTTCCCATTTCCGGTCATTTCGGACCAACGAATATCTCGCAGCCTCGCGCCAAGCCACGCCAAGCCAAGCCCATCCCGCTGCCAGCCTACATCGCTCCGGTCGGCCGGCGGGTTCAGCTCATCGCCATTACGCGCACTCGCCGTCCCCAGCTGCGCGCAGGCAGGATGGCCGGATTGCGCTCGCGTTATCCATTTCAAAAGCGCGCCTTAACTACGTGCTGCGAAGCGGAGAGATTAACAGTCCACTTGGTGCACTTTCCCAGGAAACTATCAATTGAAATTCACATTCCGTTTTTCGTTTTCTATTTGCTATAAATTGTTTTCTTTTAAGACTCTTCCTCGCAAGTTTAATCTGGAAGCACATTCGACAAAGAACAAAAGCCTAAAAGAATACGAAAGGCACGTTAATATAAATTCATTAAAAACCGAAATTACACCGATTCAGTATTTATTTACATCGACGACACTACTCGCTTGAAAATCCCAAAAGATTTCCGAACAGCAGTCCGAAAAAATGAAATGTACATGGACATATGAAAATTATCTTCAGTAAATAATCTCCCCATACAACCCATTCGCTGAAGTTTTCTAATTAATCTACGTCTTTCACACAACTGTGAAACTGATTGTAATACTATTGCTAAGAAAACAGTTCGTATAACTTCTTACGCTTATTTCGTTCAAAGAAAGTACTTTCGGAATAAATTCTTCTATCTGCATTCAGCAATATCTCGGAGATAAAATGTAATAAAATTCTCGAATTTCTGTGTTCTAACCGAAGAGATGCCTTTTTATTTCACACTCGTACCTAAAAAACGTCAGCAGAGTATGAATATAATTTAAGTACCACTCGTTACAATTTTCTTCACAAAAAGTATTGGAACGAAAAGAAAAATACAAGTTCGATCTAACAAACTGCGACCTTACATAACGCGTGTACTGATTACATTTACAAATGGAGCAATACACAGATTTGTCACACATTGTTCCCGGCTTCTAAGAATGCAAAACATAGGTATCAATGAAGTCATTTTCCCCAATTTCACATTCACAGCTAATAATGAAAAAGTGCATTCATTTTGGGACTCTCAAAGACTAGGAGCAGTTTAACGACTGACTCGCAGAAATATCTCATTTACGAACAGAATAGGACACTCATCGCAAATGAACAATAGGCGATGACTTCGTAAATGCACAGACCGATCAGTCGACTATTACGCGACCGCTTCACGTGTGGAGAAAACAAACAAAAAGCCAGACAGCAGGGACAATCGTACGCGAGTCCGTCACGTACGTCGCGAAACAAACATCATTGCACCGCCCACCGACGCAGAGATTAAGCAGTTTCATTACAGAGCGGCGGCCAGGTTTTTCCGCGTGCCTACGGTCGTGCATGCGGCGATGGCAATGATTGTGGCGGCGAAGGCGCGGTAGTCGCAGCCTCACGTTCCGGCCGGGCCTTTTGTGCGCGGCGACGGTGGCGATGGTTGCGGAGGGGCGCGGGGGCGCGGGCGGCCGGGCGATCGGGAGGGCGGGGCGGGGAGGCGCGGCCGCGGCCGCCGCCGGTGGCCATGACCCGCGGGGAATGTCCGCGCGCGCCGCGCCGCGCCGCGCCGTGCTGAGAGCCGAGCCCGGCGGCGAAGGGCGGCGCGCGGCACCTCAGGCGTCGGCATTGGCAATGCCCTAGGTGAAGACGTGGCTGGTCCAAGAGTTCAAGGAAGAACATATGCAGGTGCAAGAAAAACAACCGAAGGCATGTGGCGGAGAAGAACATGATAAATTAAAATTCAGATCAGAAACACCAATGATGAAAAACTCCATTTATTACAACTGGGTAAAAACATCAATATTGAAGGAATATCAGGATAAAGCAAAAGTGAAAATTTATCACGTCTTCGTTTTATTGTCAATTTTCGGAAGTGAAACTTGAACTAAACCCAGAAACCAGGCAGGGAAAATAGCTTCACAAGATGAATGTCAAGAATGAGTATTTTGACATGCATATCGTGAGATGTACGCGAAGTGCACTAGAACACCTCCAAACGACAGCAAAGGCCACACAAGATAACATGTCAACGATTGCAATAAGAAAACTGAGGAGAACGGCGAGTACGAAAATTTCCGCAGGACCTGCGGGTGACGACGACGGAGGTGTCAACGCGTCTGGCACCCGCGGGACCCGTCCGCGCCACAGCTGCAGACGCCGCCGCCACCGCCGCCGTCGAAACTCTCTCAAAAAGGGGATTAAAAAAAAGGAAAGGAAAAAGAAAGGGACCGAGAACCGGGCCGAGCGGCGGCGGACCATTCAGAGCGGAAACCTGGCCCGTCGCGCCGCGCAGCCCGGCGGCGTTGCTGTCTTGGGGCGTCGGCGGCGGTGTCGCCGCTGCCACTGCGGAGACCCCGCCTTCGGCGCCTACGCCCAAGGGAGGCTTAATGCATCGGCAGGCTATGCTAGTGCTTAAGACTCCATTGGAAAAGGACTAACAATTATTTATAAAACGCAATTTTACATAACACAAATATTTAATTCAGATAAAAGTAAGATAATACTTTTAAAAATAATTATAAATTATTGCATTTTTAACTATCTACTGAGAGCCAACATGCACACTGCAATGTTACCCATAATATTTATCACGAGTAGATACTTGAAATCGACTAAGAAATCTTGGAGTTGTCAACTAATAAGAAGCGAGAAGTTAGTTTAATCAATTTCAAAATGCTTGCTGGTACTCGTGTTTCTACATATAAGGATTTATCGATGGCATATTGATAACATGATATTTTCCGGTTGCAAACAAGTATTTTGACGTATACAGATTTTCTATATGAGGCCCCATGGTTTTGGTCATCCTAAGGGCCACTTCGAACCCTGCGTGCAGGGGCAACCAGAGAGTGGAGCAGCTGGGGCACGTTGCCCCAGGCCTCACTTAAGTGGGGGTCCCGAAAAAGAGCACAAAATTTATTTTCTTCAATTTCTTAAAAAAACGTATTTAACTGTAGCTGAAATAGAATTCATCTTAAATAATAA
Organism: Acheta domesticus; assembly: GCA_031308135.1. Classification (NCBI taxonomy): domain Eukaryota; kingdom Metazoa; phylum Arthropoda; class Insecta; order Orthoptera; family Gryllidae; genus Acheta; species Acheta domesticus. Next base: position 152,294,273 of record JAHLJT010002406.1, read on the forward strand.
TAATAATAATAATAATAATAATAATAATAATAATAATAATAATAATAATAACTCCACCTAGGGAGTACACGACCTTGGAGTTGGTGGTGGAGCTTGAGCATCCCCATGAGCCTTAAAGCTATGTCAGTGGTAGCCTAGCTACCGGTAGGGCCTCCCTTGCTGAATAGGTTGAAGGTGAGGGGTCAGACGAAGAAGTACTCCATTTTGAGGAGAGTGGGAAGTAAGTAGAGAGGGAAGGGTCATGAACCTTTGGACTTCCTGTTGTCGGCCCATAGAGGGTACAGGAGAGAAACTGGGTTGGCACACCAGGCCACTGATTAGAGTGGAGGCCCGAACCTTGCATTAGCCAGCGAAGGAGGCTGCCTTCAGCAGTCAGTGAAAATCCCGTAGGGTTTAGTAATGCCGACTGGCGATCGGAGGGACCCCTTGCTGGGCCCTGCGGGGGGATGCCCTGAGGCCACTGTGGGTCGCAGTAACGGATGGCAGGAAACAACCCGAGGGTTAAGTGTGATCTGTGAACTCGAACTTGCGTCCTGCGAATCCTCAATTCAAATCAATGAGCAAAATGGATAGAACAAGCAATGTAATGAATCTTAACGTGCCTTGTTCTACCAATGTCCCATACCTGCTCAGAAACCGAGCTAATGTCACCTTGTCGACATCTGGCCATCCCACGGGTGTTAGTCCCAGGGACCCAGAGCCGGCAGTAGCTCGAAGCCATCGTCAGAGATGGACCCGGGATGAATTAAAGGAGGTGATGTGGTGCTTTTACTATGCAAAAGCCAAAAATGGGGGCTCAGAAATAGAAGTTTTCAAGGTATGGAGAGAGCGGAACCCAGATATGAGACCTACCCTAGACTCAAAGAAGCTTGCCAGTCAACGACGATACATACTCAGCAGTGGAAAATTCACAGCAGAACAACTTGCTGACATTGAGAGAAATGCAGAGTATGTACTTCGCTCGAACAATCCACATGACGAACATGTAGAACTGGAAAATGATGATCCCGTCGAAGGTTCATCGCTCTCCAGTGAAACACACGTCAGTGGTGACAACTCATCTGGCAATGAATTACACGATAAGGACATGATGCGAAATCTCCTTCGGCGCGAGATAGAAAGAGTTAGTCAACTTCCGTTTGAATCTCGCGAACCGTTGAGGAGAATATACGAAAATGCCAAAGCTAAAAGAGTGATAGAAACAGTGAATTCTGTCTTAAATGAGGTGGTGGAGACCCCAGGCAGAGATCTAGATATTACTGAAATCAATCACATCATATATGCAACTGGATATCTAGTATCTCAGATAATTTTGGGGCCAGCCAAGAACACCGACGGCCGACAGCAAAACAGAGTAAACAGCTCTGTACCCCCATGGATGAACAGAATTATGAAACGGATAGCCGACACCCGGCGTGAAATATCACTCTTAGCTGAGGCATCTTCTAAATCAACGCACACCTCTAAAGTTCAACGAAAAATATTCAATGTTGAACAAAAATACCAAATTGAAAATGACACCAGCAGGCTAATGGTAGTTGAAAAGCTAAAAGAGAAAATTCAAGCATGGGCTCAACGAATAAGAAGGTACAAACGTAGAATAGATTTCCGTGTACAGAACCGGTTGTTTGAAACAGATGCGAAGAGATTCTATCGCAATCTGACTCAAAAACCGAATGGCAAAGCTGTTACTCCTTCAAAAGATGACGTCGAAGCATTTTGGGCAGGAATCTGGGAAGAGAGCAGATCCTACAACAAAGACGCATCTTGGCTTCAATCTGAAGTTGATGCTGCCGATGAACTTGTAGAAACAGTGGAAGATGTTCACCAATTCTCGGAAGACGACCTCTTCCAAGCAATTAAGAACATGGGAAACTGGAAGTCCCCCGGGATTGATAAGATCCAGATTTATTGGATTAAGAAATTAACAGCAATACATTCTCATCTAGCAAAGGCTGTTAATAAAATTTTTGAAAACCCAAAGGAAATCCCGGAATGGCTCACACGCGGCATCACGTATTTGCTACCCAAAGCGGGAGACAGCTCTTTGGCGAAGAACTACAGGCCAATTACTTGTCTGCCAGTACTGTACAAAGTTATAACTTCAGTCATAGCTGACAAAATGTATAGACATCTAGATAAGAATCATCTAATGCCAGCTGAACAAAAAGGATGTCGTAAAGGCTCTTATGGCTGTAAGGAAATCTTGCTCCTGAATAAAGTCATCTTGAATGATGTAAAGAAACGCAAACGTAATTTGAGCATGGCTTGGATTGACTACCAAAAGGCCTTTGATAGTGTACCACACGATTGGATTTTGAAGACCCTGGAGATCTATCGATTTCATCCTAGACTTACTGAATTTTGCAAGGCTAGTATGAAGTCGTGGAGTACCAGGTTACTAATACCCAGCGGAAAGGAAGCAGTAGAAACCAGAAGTATTCAGATTAACAGGGGTATTTTTCAAGGAGATTCACTATCCCCTCTGCTGTTTTGCATTAGTTTGATCCCACTATCGAGACAGTTGTCGCAAGCTGACTTTGGTTATAAGCTCCATGGTGATGAAAGGCCAGTATCACATTTGTTTTACATGGATGATCTGAAAGTGTTTGCTAAGAATGAAGCGATTCTCTCCCAAATGCTGTCTGTCGTGAATGACTTTAGCAATGACATCTGCATGAAGTTTGGTCTTGACAAGTGTGCAAAAATCAATTTAAAAAGAGGGAAACTCACAACGTCTGAGAACATTGAAATTGATACGCACACTGTGATTTAAGATCTTGAACCAGATAAAACTTACAAATATCTGGGCATTGAAGAATGTGAAACCATCTCGAACGACAGAATGAAAGAGAGAATTCGTAGGGAGTATTTTAGGAGAGTGAGACTGGTCCTGCAGTCCGCACTGAATTCCAGGAATAAAATATCTGCAATAGGTAGTTTGGCGGTACCTGTAGCCGAATACAGTTTTGGACTAGTGGACTGGACTGAGCAAGAAATTCGCACCATGGATCGAAAAACCAGAAAACTGCTAACAATGCATCATGTTGCCCACCCTCGAGCTGATATACATAGACTTTATGTGTCACGTAAGGAAGGAGGAAGAGGCCTCAGACAAATTGAGGCCTCCTGGCACAACGCAATAGTCGGGTTGGGGAAGTATGTAGTCAGCCATCAAGATGACCCTCTAATGAGGCAGGTCATGAAATCTGACCGAAGAATGGGAAACAGTGGCATTGTTAGTGTAGCAAGAAGCATTGCGAAGAAAACTAGGCAAGACACGTCGAGTAACACAGACACTGAACTTCTGATGCTGCTAAACATGAAGTGTGAGACACAAAAAATGTTAAAGAAAACATGGAGAGACAAACCACTCCACGGACAATACCTAAAAAGAATGGACAAGGTGCAGATCAATAAAGATCAATCATTTATGTGGCTTAAAAGGGGAAGGATGAAGCCAGAATCGGAAGCACTTGTAATAGCTGCCCAAGATCAGGCCTTGAGAACACGACATTATGATAAAGCGGTTCTCAAAATTTCCCAAGATGATAAATGCCGCATTTGCCAGGAGCAAGTAGAAACCATTGATCATATTGTCTCAGCTTGTCCAATCCTAGCAAAGACAGAATACCTGAAAAGACATGACAGGGTGTGTAGCTACCTCCACTGGCAGATCTGTACCGCCCTCAAAGTTCCAAACACATGCCTCAAGTGGTACGAACACTCACCAAAACCGGTGACGTCTGTTGGATTCTGTACGATATTGTACGACCAACAAATTCAAACTGATCGCACGATAGCGGCAAACAAACCGGATATAGTTATCCGAGATTTGGCGAAAAAATCGTGTTTACTTGTCGATGTTGCTGTACCTTGCGATCAAAACGTCGTTACCAAGGAGGCAGAGAAACGTCTTAAATACAAGAGTTTGGAAATCGAGATCAGCCGAATGTGGGGCGTAAAGACACAGGTCGTCCCGATAGTTATCGGAGCTCTGGGATTTGTTCCGCAAAATTTGAGTAAGAACTTGTCTAAACTCCCAGGTAATTCAAAAGACTGGGAAGTGCAAGAAATTGCTTTATTTGGAACAGCCCACATTTTGCGTAAAGTATTGTAGAGGCACTGATAGTGACCGGATCTGCTCCTTAGGTAGCTGGTTGCAACCTGGAGTAGATCTTATATTCAGCCGACTCAAAACATCTTTAGTCGTGATGTAATGGGAAAATAATAATAATAATAATAATAATAATAATAATGGGGAGAAATTTCCTTTGGGCGCCCCTGATCGCAGATGAGATTGCGATTCCAAAGCGCGCCTTCAGCTTATGTGATGGAGGTGGCAAGTACCAAATATCACGCAACTGGCGGCAATGGCAATAGCCTCCCTGGAAGGTCGCCAGTGACAGCGCTGTGAAGGGCGATAAGCGTAGATGAAGTATGTTATACGTACGACTTTAAAGTAATTGGTGGTGTTCAGTGTGTTATAACCACATGCAGGGGCTGGAGGATTACAACGGTGGTTGCATTACAATGCTAAGCCACGCATGTTAGTTCTCTCTCTTCAGCATTTCCAAATTCTTAGCTGCAATATCAATCCTTATAAACTTTTCAAAAATGATTTTGGATAGTAGCAAATTATTGAAAATGTTCAGAATTATCCCACTACCATTCATATACTGAAATAATGATGAAATGAAAAGAAATCAGATATAAAGATACAAATACAAATACACACACACACACACACACACACACACACACACACAATGTGTGAGAAAACGGAGTCCTGTCAGTAAGTTCTGTTCATATGCTCCATCTAGACTTACTGAAATTTCGCTGTGTAAGGGACATTTATTTCAAGATACTATGTATGACTATGGTTCTAACGTTACCTCACGTAAGTTGTGGCTCGATAAAATCGTTACAATAGTCATAGCCCCTCCACGTAAGCCAAATATAAACAGCATTAGCATTGCTTTTCTTTCAATTCCATCAGCCTTCACATTTCGAAGACACGCTAATAATTAAAATGCTAGACTTTTGATGGAAATGAAAGAGGAGCATAGACGTATGTAGTTCAGGAGCAGCGACAGCGGAAACCTGCGTTGCCCAGTGCTTCACTCAGTAGCAGCGCGCGCGGTCGTGCCGAGAGTGGCGACATTCTTTCCGGGCGGACGCCGCAATAGCGAGCGGCCGGGAGGCTTTGGCCTAATAAGGGAAGACGCGGGCAGTACCGGGTCGACGGAGACAGTCGCGCAGCGGCGGCGGCGGCGGCCACAGCCACGGACGCAGCCCTCTGACGAGGGTCAACGAGCCATCCAAGTTCAGCCACCGCGCCTCTCACCCGAGCACGCACGCTCATGACTCACACAGGGATCGCAGGTCTTGGCCTCCGAGGGTAGGCACGCTGCCGGTTCAAACCGTAAAGAAGAAATCCTAAAAAGAAATTTCTGTTCTATAGGAGATCCTGAATAAAAAGTTTCAGTTTAAAAACAGCCTTAATGAACTTAAACATACGTGACGACAGAACGCAAAATATCGTGGGTTTGAATGTCGTTTTATTCCACAGTCTGACACCCTCTCCAACTATGGGGCGGAGCCGAAAGATTGAAACTTGACAGCTTCAAAGCGCCAGCCGAGAATAAAGCGTATTCAACGTATTAAGGCTGTCATGAGTAGTGGTCAATAAGGCACCGTTCGTAAACCACTTAACTGTTAGCATTGTACGTATTTGAAGTAACATTTGCTCTACACTTATTTTCAACCAACTATCAATATTTTCTGTATTTCAATAAAAAATATTTCACTCTTTTTACCTGCACAGTTCCCGAAATGCTTCTTACCTTGTTCATAACGAATTCTGGACGGGGGGGGGGGGTCAACGAAAGCCACCGTACCTTTCAGCCCTGCACACCACACGTCCACATCAGTCGCCCGGATTGGCGGGTCACGGCCTCACATTCGCAGGGGCAAGGTGGGTCAATCAGCGCAGCCGACTGCTGCCTTTACAGGTCCCTCAAAGAAATTCCTTTTTCCAAAAAGGATATGATGTCGGTAAGCTCGAATGGAATTCTGTAGAACGCGAATTTCTGCAGAGCCCACTTGCATAGCCAATCACATATCGTTATCGAACTCACACGACCCTCTCCTAAACTTATTATGGACCTAAGAAGGTATGAGATGGACTAGGAATCCGGAATTCGCGTTCTACAAAAAGAAAAAAGAAAAGAAAAAGAAAGAAAGAAAAAAGTTTTAGATTTCTGATTTCTTTTAACACTGGAGTACAATAAATCTAGATATTGTTGGAAGTAAATCTATCAATTCTACAGGTGTTTCTTCCACAATTGAATTCTACCCAGTGTGTTCTGTGCGATCTGTATTTCATTGAAACAGTTCTAGTTCGAATTGTTTACATTGCTTTTTTTCGTTAGTCAAAATACGTTTCGTGGATTATCGATTTCTTCTGTTCTACTTAATATATTTACTTATATAAGAAAGGAAACCGGGAGACAGACACTAATCCGCGCGCGCAAGGACATTTACTGAAAGACCCATTCAGTACGACGAAATGCACCACCCGCAAATTTCAGTACTCAACCCGAATAATAGTAGACTTCCTGCCAGAAGACAATGAGAGTTCTCATTGAAGACCATCCACTTTTGAAAGAGACAAATTATATCATTTTCAGCTAAATACTAATCGATTTTCAACTGTGCTCAAGCCATTTTGTTGCAGATGGTAATACAAAGTTCTATAGTCAGTAGAAACCTCTACTCAAAAAAGTAGTCTGCGCGCCCATTGTAAAGTCGTGGCTCGAACTTCTCTTGTGCAGAACATTTATGGCATTGTAAAGTTGATAGACAATATTGCCGCTTCACTTCTTCATACAATCCGTTCATTTTAACATGAGAATCATTCTAAAGTTAAAATAATTTCATTTGATTTCATTTTGTTTCCTGCGCTTTCCATCGGAACAAAAACTTCAATTGACAGAAAACCATATTCACCAGTGTACCACTTTTCTACTTTTCATGTTTCGTTAAAGGCTGCATACAACTTCAAAAATCTGATAGAAATGAAAGGAGAGTGAGAATGAAGGTGAGTCACAAAATAATGACAGCAATAATTTTAAAACTACGCCTTTACACTGATTACAACAGCGAATGTTATGAATCACGTGTGATGACAACTATGCAATGGGACATTGCAGCTCATTGCCGCAGCCGGCGCTGGCTCTGTCCTCCGCACTCTAGCCCGCTGCGGTGCCCGCCGGTGCCTCCGCGAAGCACACGTGCAAATCCGAGCATCACGCAATCGGGTACAAGCGCACGTGCCAGGGCGCGTGGTTCTCCAGCGCGTGCGTGCGGGAGTGAAACTGACGCGGTGGCAGCTCGCGCAGCACCCAAGAAGCGCACGTCAACGGACTAATTAAAGGGAAGAAAGTGCCCCGAAAGACAGCTCTGTCTCCTAATGTTACAAGTTTAATGAGACTGATATTCCACAAGTTAAGGGCAAACCGTCTTACTTATAGACTGTCGTCAGAAGAAACGGAATTATATAATCACAGCCAACGGGACAAAGCTGAAAGAGTTTAGGACGAGGTGAAGTCATGCCACAAAAACGGAAATTAATGGAGCAAGTCCTGGCATTCCCCAACTCAAGGCAAGTTCATTTCGAGCAATTATTCGGGGTGCAAAAGCAAACTCTAAGTTTCATCACTAAGAGCAAATCTCGTCTAGAACTAACACAGGCGAGTTTCAGACTTATTAAATTAGAAGACAGTAAAGCATTCCATCACGTTTAAAACTTCAAGATAAAATCTGAGTAAACTACGCGAACACGAAAGATACTATTGATTTTTTGACAAATATTGTCAAAACCTGAAAATTTGAACCGGCTCATGACGTTTGAAGTAAACAATAACCTTCAACAATATCTGGAACTGATTTTTAAGAGAATTAAAAGACGAAGTTTAGCCCTTAAAAAAAACTGGACCCGAGAAAGTAATTAAACAATCTTGTAAGTAGGAAGTGGCTGGTATACGAGGTTCAACGACATAAATAACTGTTCTGAAATGTAAAATGTATTTCAACAAAAGAATTCAGAAACAGTTGTTGTCAAGTCATACACATTTAACTGACTTTATCTCATTCACCTTCGCCAAAAAAAAAAAACTGTCCATCTGCCAAATGCATTTTGAGAATACTTACCATCTGAACAACAACTGTTTCTGAATTCTTTGTTGAAATACATTTTACATTTCAGAAGAGTTACATTTATGTCGTTGAACATTAAATGTCGTAGTTAAAAGACTACTGAACAAAATGTTTAATAAATCACAAAAGTAGTAAGCATGCTGTAAAGAAAACATCATTTCGAAAAATGCCAACATACCATTATATTTTGTCCTTTATCGCAATTTTAAGGTATTGGCCTCCATAAACTACCAACCACAAGTTATAATACTTTGGTCCTTAAAAAAAATAAAAAAAGACCATATAAATGTATTTCTCCTTCCCAAAAAAAGGAACGTACCGGACGTGTAGCGCACGCCTACATAAAACGACGCGCGAGCGACACGACATGACTTTCTCCCAGCCTGTGCCAGTCCACAGCGCCCGCGCCACCACCCTCGCACCACTCTCGTCCGGAGTAATTAAAACAGATGACTGAGGCCAGGCGTTGATGAAACGCAAACAGCGACGGCACGGCCGACGCGAGCGGGCTGGGGCGGGAGTGGGGGAAGGGGAGAGGGGCCGGCACAAGGGAGCACACGCCGGACACGAAGCTCACGGGGGCAGTTAAGGCAGCACAGCCCAAAACTGAGACTGATTTTCGAGAAGCTTGAGGGGGGACAATTAGGATGCAAGCCGACAGGATTGAAAAGAACCACGGAGTATAAAGCCAGCACTGAAGAGACTTCGGAGAGGAAATCGGCTAGCTGACTTATGAGCGGGGGCGCGTGTCAATTGGAATGGGTGGGGAAAACAGGCACTGACCAGGCGGTGAACAGGAGATCGCAATTAGCAAGCGGGGGGGGGGGGGGAGAGCGAACGCACAGCGTATGGGCACGGATGATCAAGGGAGCAGTCGGCCTACATGGTGCCACCGGAACTGGGAACTCCACCGGACACAAGCGCCGCACACTGCTCGGTCGGGCGGCCCGGCGGGGCGGGGCGCGGCGCGGCGCGGCGCGGCGCGGCGCGGCGCCGAGTGGTCCTCGTTTACACGCGTTACGGCACCTGCGGGCCCAGATTCCCCAGCGGCGAGGACGGCTGACTTTTTGAGGCCGGAGTTGGGACCTCATGCAAAATTCATTCGCGCACTTTCCTTCCCTCCCGCGGGGAAACTGTTTAATGGCGGCGCTGCGACAGCCACACGCTTTGTACTACGGGCGTATTGGACACGCCAAACGCCGCCGCCACCCAGCGAACAACATGGTGCGAGGTAAACGAATAAACGACTGGTGTAGAACACTGGAGGCTGCAACGTGACAATGACACTAATTGTAAAGCATGTTCTCAAGGTTCAGACAAGTATGTGCGCCATTCTTTCTCGGAACAAGAAAGCCTAATAATGATTTAATAAAGCAAGAACATCCCCAGGGCTAACAACCCTGGTGGATAATACATGGGGGATAATATAATGAACAGCACGGAAATTGGTAATACAAATAAAAACATGTTTTAAGACACAACAATTAGTAATGGAAGACATCCCATGGAATCTACCATGACTTCAATGACGAGACGCAAGACTTGTTTAATACGAAAGAGACAAGGAATTTGCAGAATCTACACAGTGGAAATGACTCACAGGTTAATTTTTTCTAGTGAACAAATTAAGGAGACAGACAATTGGTAAATTCAACAAAAATTTAAATGGAATGTTTCGCAAAATTATTGCACAATTCATTGCACGTATTTTCAACATACTTGCGATGAAAGTGTTAGCACATTGGGAGAGAGAAATATTCTAATGACCACCGCGGAAATGGAACTCCTAGTATAAACGCAATGCGGATTACAAACATATCAAAATAAAAGCGTTAAACGGAGGTCGATAAACCGATTTAAGACGCCCGCTCATAATCTCGGGAAAATAAACTCGAAAGAATGAATAAACAAATAGCATGCAGAAAAACTAACAGGTCCTGCATCTTTCACAAATTTCATGATGAAATAAGTTTCAATCCTCGTAATACTCACCAACCTTCGTTCCCCTTACTACAAGCTTAATCACTTACAAAATCTTAATCCCCACCTCTACAGACACAATCTCTCGCACAACGTGACGGCTCACACCTCAGGCTTCCGACCTCCCTTTCCTCGCCCCAGGGAACACAACGTGTGGCGGCGCCTTCGCTCCAGCGAGCGCAGCCCGCCCGCCCGCCCGAAAACGTTGATCCAGGGCGCGCCGCCCGCCGCGGGGCAGATGCATTATTCAGCCGGCGCTAACGAGATGAATATTCAGCCGAGGCGAGGAGCCGCACGTGGAGGCCCTCGGAATCCGGTCAAGACGCGCGCAGGGCCGGGGCACGCGAGGCACGACGCCCACCGCCCGGAATCGATCCCGCGACCCACGGAGGACGAATGCACCGGCGACGGTGAAGGTCGATCCCCAACATGTCGGGAGAAAAACCGCAGTTGATCAAAAATAGATGGCCTAGCACGTGATCCCAGCACTAGATCCTCACCCGCTGGTAATCTCAATAAAAATTGCCTAAGCCCTTTCCGTGGGAGAACACGAGACCTTTTTGAAGTTGTACATTGCTAGTAATAATACAAGCGTTATCGATAACAAATTCGAAACTACGTTTTTGTATGCAACGTTTAAGAACAAGCACCCAAGATAATATGTAGTTACACAGGCGTGCGCACAGGGGGCGAGAGGGCCGGAAATGTGGAAAGTGGGCCCCGTAGCCTTACGTAATAATGCATGCATGCATAAATATGTTAAATCCCTAACGGGTGGCCATGCGTTTACTACCACAAATGTACCTGATTATTCTCGGTTTTACAGTTAGTTTAAATATTTTTTTCTAAAATTTGTAATTTCAAACCCCCAAAAATATTAAAGGCAGCCTGATAATAAGTTGTGCAACTCTCTGATTTCGCCAGACAACAAACAAACAACAAATTAGCAATATTTTCTCAACAAATAAAAATTGAGTAAATTATAACGCCTTATTACTGTTTTTAAGAAATAACATCTAATTTTATAACATTCAGAATTTCCTCTAACTTCTAATGATTCTTCCACAAATTAATTTTGATTATTCCCCGAATTTTTCAGAGCAATGAAATTCCTTTATTTCGCTCGGATTTCCATGTTTTCCACCCTGTGGCCCCTCAAAAATGAGTTCCGATACATTTTAAACTTTACAAAGAAGACAAATGTATGAGAACATCAGGGGCGTAGCGTGACTCACACGTTTGGGGATGCTCAACAATAACACACAAAATGTCACTATCAACTACTTCGTCTAACAGGCGAACGCAACACAAGGCAGATACACTGGGACTACTTCCACGATCTCGATTGCTTACGACGGTGTAGGCGCTTCCCACAAAATCCTCACAGCAGTCAGGGCTGCCGATGTCTTGAAAGCAAATTATACAATGGCTCAGCTTTAATTCTTATACGCGAATGGCAATAAGACCATTTGTTAATTTATACATTGCAGACTTAAATAATATGTAATCTATTTAAGAGATAATACAATTTCTTGGATATTAATTAAGAAATAGTAGTCAGGCCACTATTTCTACAGTTTGTACCCATGATCAAGCGGGGACTCCCGAGTGAGAGAGAGAAAGATAATTTACTGAACGCCTGAAGTGTGCTGCGCTCTCGTGCACAAACGAGCTTCTTTCCGCAGCAGACGCTAGCGTAAAGCAGCCGGGTTTCTCTCGGCTAGGGTGAAGAGGGGAGAGGGGGACCTCGCCATCTGCGCATGCGTCATTGCTCGTCGCAATCTGGCGGCAGACGCTGAAGTATTTTAGCTTTCAAGCAATCAGAGGCCAGCTTCAACAGCCCGCCGAATTCAATCATAGGAAATCAATTTTAAATTAATACAAAACGTGTTTCGCTCAACAGACCACTTGTAAGATTATCAATACAGTATTTAAGGTTCTTATATAAGGGGATGCTCAGCATCTCAGCGTCCCCTGACGCTACGCCACTGGAGAACATTAGTTTAACAGTACATTATATCCGTATATATTTTTCAGTAAGTCTAGGGATATAAAATTTGAAAACTTAAGTGTTTTTCTTAGTTGCAAAGGTGAAAGGTTGTTGTGCCGTTGTCAACTCTGATTCACTACACTTCAGTAATTAAAATTACTTTTTATGTCGATTTAGGCATTTTAATTTTTGTAAAATATCACATAAATACCAAAATTGCAAAGTAATCGCACATTTTGAAGGCAAAAACATGAAAATGAAGGGGACAAAAAATCGAATCAACCCCTGAAAGTGGATAATTTGGACTCTAACCCCCCACAGAAACCCCTGAAAAAGCATATGAAAATACGGCCAAAAGACCTACATTTGCTGAAAAAGCACAACTTTCCGAAAAAATGCGCCCAAATCAGACATTTTTTATACCAACTCATAAAAATAAGTTTTAAAAATTTAAAAAAATAGGATCAAACTTTTGTACAAGTAAAATGTTATATGTAAATTTAAAAAAAAATCAAAGATATGCGGGCTCAGGAAAGCTGCTGAAGTCCACTCGTGTTTTAGATTGCGCACGCGTAAGTGTAATTAGGTAGTCCGAAATTAGGAAGTAAAACAATTTAAACCAATGGACATACAAACTGACACAAAGGTGCAACAGGAATTTGGGGCACGACCCACTCTTAATTATGTATTCACAAGGAAGGCGCGAGAACATTAACAAAACCACCAACGAATGAACCAATTTAATTATGAGTATCTAATGAGCCTCCGTCTCTTCCTCATCCACATGTAACTAAGTTTACTTAGCTGCGGTGCTCGTGTGCTCCTTTGATAATCGTGTAAGCTAAGGCCGGCTGGCCGTTCGCTTCCCGGCAGCGCCTTCCTCAAACTTTCGCCGGCGCCATTCTCACGTGATCGACGAGCATCCATCACGCCCCGGAAGGCGATACGCCTACTTTGCCTCTACCTAGGACCTTCTTTACGCTGCTTCCTTCGCAAAATCGATACAAACGCCATGGAATGCAAAGAATGCCAGGACGGAAATAATACAGATGACCCTTTCAACGTGGGCGCTAAAGCACGAAATGTGGTCTGCAAAAAGAGGGCAATATTTTACAATGGAATGACACAACTTTATATTCTTCAAGTGTTCGTGTTCTTTTGAAGTGGGTTAAAGTGCTTGAATAGGGCGCTGAAAAATGAATATGTATATAATGTATCTTAATAAAAAAAATAAAAAGGCGTCAGCAGGAGTGGAGCACGCGAATGTTCCTGATTCTTTCATCCCATTGGCTAGAATCAGGGGACAACACAATATTTCAAAAAATAATTTAATTTATTTTTTCCAGTTTCCTACATTTATAAACTTCGATTATCCTCGACTGGACTGAAATTACTTTATAGAAATCAAAAATAAAGTAGTATTTTACCCTTTTTCTACATTTTTTCACAAAACTCTTCGATAATTAAAATACTGTCACCAAGAGTTTCTAAGAATTCATTGTAATATGAATGGGACAGTCAAGAGTAGCTCTCACACAGAAAGCAGACTCAACGTGACAGCATTTCCCTCGTCAAACAGCAGGTGACTTACGAGTCGGGCCATACGAGTTCAGATCGCAGACTAAATCGTGCTGAATCATGATACAGTTCGCGACAGAACCGCCAACCGTTCGATCATCTCAATCGTTCTTCTCTATCAGTGAGCCTCATCAATATTTTCGGTTTCAGGTTTGTAAGTAATTCATTTTGGGGGGGGGGGTATTCGAAAATAAATGAAACACCTGTCAGTTCCAAGGAATTCAATTCAATTCAATTCAATCCAATCCAGAGTCGATGAACTTTCTCGAACACACTGATCGTGAATACACTATTAGTTTTAAGAAGTAAGTATAGGTCCCTTTATAATTTTTTGTATATTTTCTATGTTACCTAAATTGATTTGTAAGAAATGAAATATTTTTAAAGATTAGGAATTTCAAAAAATTCAATAATTTTAGAGGATTCCAGATTTCTTTTCTTCTTGCTTAACTTATCCTGTTTCGTTTTTGTTAGGGTCATACAACGATGATTTTAATTCAGTTAGCAACGAGATTATACGATTAAATAAATGTGCAGCGCGAGATCAAAATGTACGAATTCCAAAGATCTTTCTAATTTAGTTTGAAGCGAATTCTCAACTGATTGTATTTTTTTTTATGTTTCTGAATTTACGACAAAGGCATTCCGAATAAAAGAACACAAAGATCTTTCAAATAACAAGAAAATATATTTTCCCCATCAGAAAATGTTAAATCCCATGTCGTGACCATATTAAAATAGATTTTGCCGTAAGACCTGATACCTTTTGATCGTTTGCTCCTCATTATTGACAGTACACTTCGCAAAACCCTTCAACACGAGCGAATATCCGTGCAGTTTGCGCAGAGTAAAGCAAAGCCGCGAGCGCGAAGCGGTGGCCGCGATTCGGTGCGTGCGGGGCGGGCGCGAGCGGCGGGCGGCTGTCTATTTCGGGGCGCCTCGCTTCGCCTGGCAGCCGCGGCCGCCCTCGAAGCGCGCGGCGCGACGTCCGACAGTGGGCCTAAGTGACTCCAAGAGCCAACAACAGATTCCTACTAGGAAAATGTGATGTTTTCCTTTTAGCGTTTAATATAATGTGTGTGAAGAAATGTATAGGTTTTTCTCAAGGATGTTCAATATTTCTGAGCATGTCGTGTGAAATTTTCCTTTCTTGCCGAGATGTATCATTTGCTTGATAAAAACACGGAGGAAAACAGTATCCACCGAGAGGTTATCCAAAATCTTGGCCCATTCACAAGGTGTACCACCGCTCAAGCTCCGCACAAGTTTAAACCGAATAGAGAGCGCATGGGTCGCAACTCCGCCCCTTCACCCTACAACCGGTTTCACTCCAGTACTCACTGGCGGCATTTTCAAATTACTGGTATTGCAATAAGCATACAAGAAAGATATTCGCGTGTATCTATTTGGAAACAGCAATATCACTAACTGGCAGAGCGGGGAACCTCCAGTGGGTAGTTTTACGTTGGAAATATTTGTGGTGTTATGCAAGTTCTTAATAAAAAGAAATTTTAAACACAATACATCTGCGAGCCTGATTTATTCTTCGAAACAGAGTTACAGGAAACAGAATCAATAGAAGTACTTCTCCCAAGCAGAAAAGACAGTACGTGTAGTAATTCATTAATTACTTCAAGTTTCACCTCTGAGGGTGCCAGGAAATCCCGCTAATTCAGTGCAATCGAATACATAATTGATCAAGTAAAAACTCATCTACAACACCTCAAAACTCCCACAAACGCGTTTAGGTACTTAACTCCACCCAAAAATGTTTTTCGATAATTCTCTAAGAATGTTAACGAAGGATACGAAACAAATGGTCAGTTTCCCATCAGAAGACAGAGACGCGTTAAAATGATAACCGAAAGGAGAAGCGGAAGAGTTCTAACACAAGAGTAAACAGACACACGCATATCACGCGATCACTATCTACCAATAATTATAAAATGCCGCCACAGAGTTCGGGACAGTGCAATCGGTGGCGGGAGAAGGGGCGGAAACACACACTGAGCGTTCTGTCACAATCTTACCTCTACGATACCATTATCTCACGGGCCGCAAATCACGGCAAATAGTACAGTGGACGAGTTGAAAATTGCTCACTTTATCACCAGCAATTAAGAACTGTATACTGTGCATGGATTAACTGCAAGAAGAAGTCCAATGCGAGGTGAATGACCCCTTTTGCACTTTTGTTCCTTTTTCGAGTGCCTTTCGGCCCACCTCGACACAAAGAACGGCGCGACGACGCGGCGCGCCCGCCGACGGGGAGCTAAGCGGGCGCGGGGAGTCCGTGGGCGGCGCGCGTGGCGGATAAATGCCCTGGCACTGCGCGCCAACCGGCGAACATTGTCCCTGGCTCAGGTGTACGTGCGCGTGAGAAATTAAAGCGGAAAGGACACTGGCCTCATTCTGATGGTGGGTGGATTTGGATGCTGCACTTGATAACTAATGTAGATATACGATTCGAGACAGAAGCTCGAGAGTTGTTAGGTTACCACTCGCAATTAAGAAAAATTAGCAAATAAATTACGAAAGATCTAAGGCAACACTAAGAAACACGCTCTGTTCTTAACGTTCCTCGAAGACATTCTAATTGATTGATTGATTGATTGTTAGTGATTCCGGGCGCGTTAATTAGAGGTCATTAGTCCCGTAAGTGCAGTAAGTTTTTTCATCGGGAGGTGCAGTGATCTTCCCCGCTGGATGGCGAGATCCGGCGCCCACCTACCGTCGGAAAGCGGGGTTTTTCCTCAACAGGTATCTCCCCCAGAGGGACAACGCCCAGCCGGGACAAGCTCTAGGTCCCCGATTGAGCGAAGAAACCACGTACAACTACTGATAAGAGCAGACGGCCGCTAGAATTCGCCTCCAGACAGCCAGTGAATTCAATCTAGCTGGCAAGCCAGTGTCGAAAATCCTGCCGCGCGCCGTCGGGGCTCGAACCTAGGATCAGTCGGTCAGAGGCACTGCAGTGACATCAGCTCACGTCTCCCAGTAGGCATTCTTAAAACATAGTGAGATTTTTTAGCCTAACCATTAGGCGGTTATTTTTTGTATTGAAATCGAATCGATTCGGCATAGACCTTGTACGAAATACAACAGAAGAATATGCAAAGTAATATGTATTTTCACATTGAGGCGTGTGATTTGACTCTTTCTCCAAATATGACATTATTTTTCAAGTATTCGCACTGTATATGAATCCACACTTCATCAATGTCAAGATACACCACTCTCACTTGTAAGCACGAATAAGGAAGATAAATGTAAAATGATGTCATATTTTGGACAGAAACCCATCTAATTACATAGAAACAAGCTAAGAACGCAAGACGAAAATTACAGATTGTCGATGATGACTACATCCTAGAAGTTTTAAAAGGGAAAAAATTTTCGAACATCAGCAGGAAGCAGCGTCAGACACAGGGCAAACCTCATCGGATTCAGCATTTATCCGTGTGCCGTGACAAGGCTGCT